>CAUYON010205920.1:0-10365 GCA_963573935.1 Arctocebus calabarensis | reverse complement strand
ATGAAGTATTTTTCATTTGGGAGCTATGATATTCCTAAAAGAACTCTAATCTCCTAACACAGCCATTGTAAATTGACCTTTTCCTGAATTTATTTGTTTGTTTACAATGGCTATATCATCTCTACTAAAACCTGGGATAGTCATATTTTTAAAAAGCTTTTAAAAGGAAGAGCAGAAAGAGGGAAGGAGTGGGAGTGTCTTAGAGTGTGTCACACCTTTTGAGGGCAAAACATGATTGTTAGAGGGACTTTACCGAACAAATGCAATCAGTGTAACATGGGTTTCTTGTAACCTCAATGAATTCCCAACAATATATATATAAAAAAAAGAGATTCCCTTTTATATTTTTCACAGTCCATTCAGGCTTCCAAGGAGCCAATTGACAAAGCCCATAAGCCATGAAGTTCTCCTAACTGCATGGGGTGAGAGGGCACTGGACTAAAGTGAATGTGCTGTGTGCTCTGATGGAACCCGTCGTCAACTTGACTGCTTCACTCTAGCAAGCAGTCCTATGCAGGTGCGCTAATGGCCCCCCACACCCAAGATATATAAGATATATATATATATGTATCTTACATATATGTTTAGAAGACTTACATATGTACGTAAGATATATAATATATATGAACGATATATATGATATACATAAAACAAATATATATAAAAAAGATACATATACACATATATATATAGTATGTCCTCAGATTAACCATCTTAATCCTAAGAATCTGTGAACATTGCTTTATAGAACAAAAGAGTGAATACTATTATACTTTACATGGAAAAAATATGTAATTAAATTAAAGATCCTGGTCTGGGCACCCATAGCACAGTGGTTACGACGCCAGCCATATACACCAAGGGTGGCAGGTTTGAACCCAGCCCAGGCCAGTAAACAATAATGACAACTGCAACAAAAAATAGCAGGGCATTGTGTCAAGTGCCTGTAGTCCCAGCTACTAGGGAATCTGAAGCAAGAGAATCACTTAAGCCCAAAAGTTTGAGGTTGCTGTGAGCTGTGACACTATAGCACTCTACTGAGGGTGACATAGTGAGACTTTGTCTCAAATAATAAATAAAAGTTAAAGGTCCTGAACTTTTTCTGAAATTTATGCTGCATTATCTAGGTGTGTCTGAAATGCAATCAATCACAAGTATTCTCATAAGAGCGAAGCAGAGGGAGTTTTGAGAGAGAAAAGGAAAATGCTATGTAAAGACAGAGAGAGGCAGAGATTGGCTTGTGTGGCCACAGCCCAGGGACACCTGGACCAACCAGAAGCTGGGAGAGGCAAGGAGCAGATTCTTCTCAGGAGTCTTGGAAGGAAACATGGTCCTTCTTGGATTTTGGACTTCTGGCCTCCACATAAAAGAGAAAATAAGTTTCTGTTTCTCTAGCCTACCCAGTTAGTGATAATTTGTTATAGCAACCTAAGAAACTAATTTACCAAGGCTGACTGAGAATTACCAGAGGGAAAAGTTACCAAAGAGGAAAGAAAGACAAGACCCTATATTGGCTTAGTCACATCTGATTCTTCATTGGAGGAAAAATGTAAGAAATTCTTCTTTTCTGGCATGTGACAGTGGTTTTGGCAGATGGAGAGGGGTAGAGGGCTTTTAGACTTTTGGGCCAGATTTTACAATGGATTCCACAGCAAAGGCAAAATAGACTTGTGCACTATCTTTAAAGCCTGTTGGTTCTACACACCCAAATTCTACCCCATTCATATATTCTACCTGTTCCTATTCATATTCTCTATTCATAGAACCACCTCTCAAATTCAGAACTGGAGGTGACTAATATAATTCATAGTCAGATTTTTTCCCTCTCTTACCAAAATTCTTATAAATTATATATTAATTCTTTTCAATCAAGTTTTGGACTGCAGCATAGCAGAACTTTATACTTTTCATTAAAACTAGATTAATTCCACTGTCAACTATACTATGTGAATATCAAATACTCATTAATTTATCTCTGAATCTAAACCATGTCAACCAATAATTCCCTAAAATATTACTCATTTGAATAAAATGACTCTCTGATTGCCTTGAAAGATTAAAAGAATTCTTTCCATGTTAACATATAAAACAAATTTAATCTGTGTCTATGGAATCTCAGGTTAATTAGGAAGGGATAAAAATTTAGAATGAGAATTTTATTTATAAAAATTTTCATAATTTCTTGCTAAAACACTCTAAAATATATTATTATATAAACAACACCATGCATTAACAACTTTGCGACAGCTCATGTTCTAGAGTTCAAGTTTCCATATTAGTATTGAAGGCTAATCAAATTTTGCTTCATGTATTTGTTCAAGCCATCAATATTTATTAAGTGTCTACTTAAGGATAAAAACTATATTTGTTGTGCTCAGAGAGCTCATGGTTTAAAAGTGACTAAAATTGAAATCTTTTTTTTTTTTTTTTTTTTTTTTTAGACAGAGCCTCAAGCAGTCACCCTGGGCAGAGTGCCATGGCATCACAGCTCACAGCAACCTCAAACTCTTGGTCTTAAGCGATTCTCTTGCCTCAGCCTCCCAAGTACCTGAGAGTACAGGTGCCCACCACAATGCCCAGCTGTTTTTTGGTTGTAGTTGTCATTGTTGTTTGGCAGGCCTGGGCTGGATTCAAACCTACTAGCTCCAATGTATGTGGCTGGCATCTTAGCCACTGAGCTACAGGCACCAAGCCTGAAGTCAGTATTTAATACTTGGTGAGAAAGGCTACAGTGTAGAAACAAGCTCAGTCAACCTGAATATGTAGAAAAGGGAGTTCCTAAGTTTGGGAAATTAAGGAGACAACTGAGGGGCTGGTGGGGGTGCTTATAGTTTACTATGAAGAAGAGTGGGAGATTCCCAGCTAGACAAGTGGAATTAACCGTCCCAGATCAAGAGAATAGAGTGTCCAAAACATAATCACAAACGATAGAATGACGCACTTTATCAATGTAGAAATTCCACAGGACTGATCTAGGTGTATGGAAGGGATGGTGAAAGGAAGTGGTCTGACCTTGTATGTAGTAGGCAATGGTGAAGAAAGAGAAACCTTTCAAGCAAGGAGATGCTATGACCACATTTGATTTTTGAATGATCATTCTGTAGCAATATTGGATAAGTGTTTGTGTAATCATATAATTATTTGTGACGATTAACATTTTGATATCTGCCTTACTCAATAGATTATAAATCTCTTCTTTCTTTGCTTTATAAGTTTTTTTTTTTTTTTTAATTTCAGGTTAATGTGAGGGTACAAACAACTAGGTTACAATATTTGCATTTGTTAGGTAGAATCCCTCTTGCAGTTGTGTCCCAAACCCAAAAGATGTGCCATATACCCTCACATTGTGCCTGTTAAGTGGGAGCACACCAATCCCCCACTCTCCGCCCCCTCCCCTCAACTTGTATTGAGTTTTTCTCTTATGGAGGCATGTATTACATCATCTGTTGGTTTCATATTTTTATAGAGTATGTTGGATATTTGCTTTTCCATTTTTGTGAGACTTTACTAAGAAGAATAAGAACATTTGCATTAGATTGTTTGTCATAGCTCAATTTATAATCATCAAAATGTGGAAACAAGCTAAGTGCCCATCAGCATAGAAATGGATTAAGAAACTGTGGTATATGTGTATACCATAGAATACTATTCAGCCATTAAAAAAAAAGATGGGGACTTTACATCTTTTGTAAAGATGGAGAAACCTGGGTGGATTCTCTTTCTTTCTTTTTTTTTTTTTTGTAGAGACAGGGTCTCACTTTATTAGAGTGCTGTGGCGTCACACAGCTCACAGCAACCTCCAACTCCTGGGCTTAGGCGATTCTCTTGCCTCAGCCTCCTGAGTAGCTGGGACTCCAGGTGCCTGGCTATTTTTCTGTTTTGCAGTTCGGCCTAGGTCAGGTTTGAACCCGTCGCCTTCGGTATATGGGGCCAGTGCCCTACTTGAAGAGCCACAGGTGCCGCCCAACCTCGGTGCAGTTTTTAAAATTTTTTTAGTCCCTAGAATCTAGCATAATGTTGGACAAGTAACAAGGACACACATGTTTGTTGGCTTAATAAAAATAAGGGGACGAGCTGGAGACAGAGAGAAAAAGATGAGAGAGAAGGAATTGATTAGAATATTATTGAAAAGGCTGAATAGAAAGAATGACATTGATGTGGTAGTCTAAAGAGTGTATGATTCTCCAGATTTCTGCCATATAAAACCAGAAGTACTCATAGATGACTACCTGTGAAGGTAATTTTACCCTTGAATTTTTAATGTTCTTGAGGTTTATGGCTTATCACATCTCCTAGCTAGACTATAAGCACTTCAAAGGCAGAGGTCATGTATTGTATGGAATCTGTAATGCAGGAAACATAATACAAGCAATCACAATCCATTTTACTTCTAAAAATGAATCAGTAAATAAATAGACTCTAGCCACCGGCATATGGTTATGGAGGGAGAGGCAGCCACAACACAGCTGAATTTCAAAATGTTAACTTCTTCAAATTTAGGTGATAATGCAAGATCCTGAATAATAAAAGAAATGGTAATTTGTGCAAACTTTCGTTCTCCTGCTACTGACAGTTATTTTTGATATTTCTTTATTTAGCCAGTCTATGCCATAAATGAGCAAGTTTGAGAACCCTCGGCCAAAAAAAAAAAAAAAAGGTGCTTAGGAGTAGAAGACAGATGGTGGCTTTTCTAGTTTCACAGTTTCCATTCTTTTCCAGTCTAAACTTTGGGGCTTCCCCAAACCCAGTTTCTATTAACACAATGTAAGGAAGAGATGTTTACCTCTAGTCAGCCATATGGGCAAATGTGATTCATTTTCACAAATCTACATTCTCCCATTCACAATAGACATCTTTGTTATGCCACTAATGTTCCCATGTAAAACTTTCTAATTCCAAAGAGAATTCCAATGAATTCTCTTAGTGAGAGAGTCCAAGGGCAGAGTTACATTCACCATGTGATCTGGGTGCAAACCTACAGAATTGGAAGGGATTTGCTAGAGATGGAAGTGCTATGTGAGGACTCCATGCTGTTCCCGTTGCCAGGGTAACCGGTTCCTTTGTTTCCTTTAAAAGCTGCAGCTTTATTTGAAGCCTGGTTCCCAGGTACACTAGGAGCAGTTACGATATCAGAAAGGAAAGAAAGAAGCTCAACTTTGAGGAAACATTATAACAGCACAACTAAAACTAGGACTTAACGATTTTTAATGTCTTCACAAACAAAACTTAAATTTATTTTCCTTCTAAATATACTTACAAAAAAAAGTCTATAATTTTTTTTTTGCAAATTTTAAACACATTGCTCTTACAAATTTCCACCACTGGCTAATATTATCATTTCATTATGGCAATTTCCGAAAACATTGTGAAGCCTTTTTGAAATGTCATGGTATTGCCCAAAGGTAAGAATGTGAAGTTGTGAGATGTAAGGGAAGATGAAATCCATGTAGACCAATTGACTGCCTATAATAGAAAAACCAATAGGCAGCAAGATGCTTTCGTCTAGAGATCTTCTGGTTAAAAGGGGAATGTCAGTGTGGTCTAGGACTGGATAGGGATGAAGAAAAGTTAAATTCTAGTCCCATCTGTCATTTGTTCTCCGTGTACCCTGTTAATGTTATCTGGTCTTTATGAGTGTTGTTTTTCTTTTCGTAAAGTGAATTTGGACCCTGTTCTTTAGGCTATTAATGGATGTGTGCGCACATTCTCAAATACACATGGTCACTAGTAAACTGAAATTTTCTGTAATGCTTATGCTATGTCAGATATTATATATTTCTATATATGTTTACTCATTTAAATTATCCTGGGAATATACTTGAAGTAGGCATCATTGTCATCTTATGGAAGGAAACGGATACAGAGAGGTTAAATAACTACTTCAAGTTCACAAAGCTAGTGACAAGGAAAGCTGGGGTATAAACCAGCTTTGTCTGGTTCTATAGTTCATGGTCATTTTCACACTCAGGCAATCTTTTCTCTCAAAGTTAAATAGGTTTCCTTATTACAAGATTTCTCATTTCTGTCTTATGCCCACTAATGGCATAAACCTCTGTAGGAGAAGTATATTATGCAGAGCTTCTCAAATTCATTAACCATTGAATATTTTGGTTCACAGATTATGACTAGGAACTGAAGAGATACTTTCAGAGGTGCTGGGCTAGACAGCCCATGCCCCTTGCTTTTCTAACATATGGTGACCCTGAGGCTATAAGCAGAGAATTTCATACCTTACAGTGCCCTAAAGCAGCAGCTTCTAACACTGACTTCTTATTAAGAATTAAAAATATATTAAATTAATAATTTGCAATTTTACAAATGATTTATAGCCATCTTACTCTCAAATGTATTAATTTTTGTTTTCTAAAATTTGTTCAAGCCATGTTATCTAGAAATTCTTTTATGACTCTAAAACTTTTAAATTAGTTTTACTCTAAATCAATCAAGGTAAGGAAGAAGATCATTTTACTGTTCCTTAAGATGTATTCTGTAGATAAATTTCTATTATCTATTATTTTCTGTTTACAACAGACCTCTTTAGCAGTATTGTTCCAGAGAATGACCATGGGTAGCTTAGATCGAACCGACCTTGGGGAAGTACATGGAATAAATTAATAAGGTTGTTTTTAAAAAGTAAATTCACTCCTTAACAAAAAAATGTCCAAGTCTTGAGAATTTTGCTTTCCTGTGGCCTTCTTGTCACCACTGCTGACATATTAAAGACCTTACCGTGTATGTGGTAAACTTATAAACCTACAAGACCATATATATATGGTACCTCAGCCAAATTTCTGTGACAGATATAAAAACATGCCTAAAGTTTTAGTCCATAAAACGTTGAAGGGTGCTATAAGCTGAAATGGGTTAGATGTCTAAAAAATTACAATAAAAAATTGTATAGGCTTTAGAATTAATTAGAGGCTGGGTATAGGTGTTCCTAGACTTAAATCTAAATGACTTCAGATTTTTAAGGTGAATACAACACAAAATTTTATCATTGTATCTTTCTGTTGCTCCATACCTCTTTCCTTCTTTGTATGTTTTATTTTTGCTGTACATGTCTTTATTTTTTTCCATTGCTAGCACCACGTAGAACTTCATGCATTCTCTGTATTAGGAGAATCAGCTCAATAATATTTATCGATTTAATCCATCCCCATTTTCTTAGTCCTCTTACCTAAGAGGAGGCATTTGCAAAATTGCCGACTTAGCCAAGCTATTTGGTTGGGCCTACACCGTGAAATAGAGTTCGTCTGTGAGAGATGCTCGCACCACATGATTATATCAGAATCTTGCTAAAATGAGAGCTCTCCCTCATACCAAAGCTGAGCTTTAGTTCTAACCTTCCACCACATTGATACTGAAGTTTCTGGAGTTTTAGGACATCAGGGTCTGAGGCTAGCCCAAGTTTCTATTTTTTGTTTCTTTATTGGTAACATTTTCTATTTATTTCATGTAAAATAAAACATTAAGTATTCTTTACATATCATTTAGACTATTATTCAGACCTTCATATAAGGTTGGGTTTCTTGACTTTGAGCCAAAGATCTTTTTTTTTATATTTTCTCTTCTTTGATATAATTTTTCTTTAGGTTGTATAGATCTTGTTATATTTAATTATAGTCTTGAGAAGGAAACGTAGTTTGAATATTCTGTGGCACCATTCTTAAACCTTGGTTAGCTGGAAAATTAATACCCTGAACAGGTCAGCTTCCATCCTGTAAGACCCTAAGAGAAAGCTGGTTCTAATCAAAATACAACACTCAACTTTGAAATTCTCAATTATTTATTTTAGTAATCAATCTAGGACTTAATTTCCAGGATGTGTAAATAAACAGAAAAGCAAACTGTAAAGAGTTTGGCCTGTCATCTACGAAAGTCAATCTTTTTGCTGTAGGATACACTAAATACGCCAAATTAATTCATTCTTTAAAATTCAACAATGACAAGCATTTTTGGCACCAGGGACAGGTTTCATGGAGTTATTTTTTTTCATGGACTGTGTGTGAGGAGGGGTTGGAAGGATTCAAGCACGTTGTATTCATTGTGCAACTTCATTTCTATTATTATTACATTGTAATATATAATGAAATAATTATACATATCACCATGAAGCAGGATGAGCTTGTTTCCTGCAATTAGACAGTCCCAGCTGGGGGGTAATGGGAGGCAGTGGCAGATGAAGCTTTGGTCACTTGCCCACCACTCACCTCCTGCAGTGCGGCCCAGTTCCTAGTGGTCTGTGGCCTGGAGATTGAGGACCATAGGACTACTACCCATTTCCTGCATGCACACCACTAGTCACATCACATGAGAAACAAAGGGGGAGAGGATGGAATGCCCAGGTGGGTCACTGTCCTTTTCAATAAACTTGGCCTGAAGTTCTCTGAAAAAAAAATAAATAAATAAAATCTATATATATAATGTAAAAAAAAAAAAAAAAAGAAAGAAACAAAGGGGGAGGAGGCTGGAGTTAGGGGAGACCAGTTGAAGAGCTATTTCCATAAATGAACATAACAAATGCACGAGATAGGATTGTCTCTGTAAAAACACTGCTGAGGCAAATTTCTTGGTCCCAAGTTACTGTCTTTGGCTCGGCACCTGTGGCTCAACGGGCTAAGGCGCCAGGCACGTACATCTAAGCTGGCGGGTTCTAATCCAACCCGGGCCTGCCAAACAACGACGGCTGCCACCAAAAAATGGCCGAGAGTTGTGGTGGGTGCCTGTGGTCCCAGCTACTTGGGAGGCAGAGGCAGGAGACTCACTTGAGCCCAGGAATTGGAGATTGCTGTGAGCTGTGATGCCACAGCACTCTCTCCAGTGTGACAGCTTGAGGCTCTGTCTCAAAAAAAAAAAAAAAAAAAAAAAAGTTGCTGTCTTTGTTCCATAATAAACCTCTATAAAAGTTAAATTTACCAATACTGATTTGTTGACATTTTTTGCTTGGTGACTCATTAAGCTCATCATCATTTTAAAGCAGTCAACTTTTAAGTGAAATGCAATATTGGGTTTCCAGTTCAGCATCAGTTGACTTAAGAGCAAATGTACTTGGACCGCGATGTGATCGATTAAGATCTTTCCGTCTTTTACTTTTCTTTCATTGACTCACATTAATATCATACCTGAGGCATGCCTGCCTTACAGGACTAGACATTGATCTGTGTGTAGTGCTTTTTTTAATTAAATAAATTTTTAAAAATCTAGAAAACACCTTAACTGATAAACAAGATATCACTGTAGTTTCTAACTATATAATTGTCGCAATTTTACAGCTCTACCAGAAGTCAAATTTTGTTTAATAAAGCTTGACTGAATTACCATATTTACCCAGTCACATCCTTTAATGTAAACTTTTTTCTTTCAACATAGTTCAAAAACTCAAAAGCAACAGTTTGAATTAAAGAATAAGGTTTTGGGAAATACTCACTGAGTTAATTTTTTTTCTTTAAAGATGAGCAATAAAAGTGTGATAAAAGGCATATAAACATATTACCTTTGGTTTATGTCTAAATTAAAAGTAGCTAAATAAATTAGTTCAAAAGTTGATAGAAAATTTCTTCAACGTGGAGTGGGACAATTCTTTTTTTTTTTTTTATTTGCACCAGAGTGTTTATTGCAGCCCAATTCATAATTGCCAAGTCATGGAAGAGGCATAAATATATATATATATATATATATTTTTTTTTTTTTTGAGACAGAGCCTCAAGCTGTCACCCTGGGTAGAGTTCCATGGCATCACAGCTCACAGCATCCTCCAATTCCTGGGCCCAAGCGAGTCTCTTACCTGCACCTGCCAGGTAGCCAAGTAGCTGGGACTACAGGCGCCCGCCACAATGCCTGGCCATTTTTTGGTTGCAGCCATCATTGTTGTTTGGCAGGCCCGGGCTGGATTCGAACCCGCCAGCTCAGGTGTGTGCGACTGGCACCTTAGCTCATTGAGCCAGAGGCACTGAACCTATATATTTTTAAAGAGGACATAAAAGTGCTAACTGTAAGACAAAATTTTGATACATTAGATTATACAAAAATTTAAAAATCCATTCACGAGAAGACACTAGCAAGAAAGTAAGAAGGCAATCCATACATAAATTTGGGGAAATATTTGTAATATTTTATATTCAACAAAAGAATTAAATCAAGAACATGAAATGGGCGGCTCCTGTGGCTCAGCGAGTAGGGCGCCGGCCCCATATACCGAAGGTGGCGGGTTCAAGCCCGGCTCCGCCGAACTGCAAAACAAAAAAATAGCCGGGCGCTGTGGCGGGCGCCTGTAGTCCCAGCTACTCGGGAGGCTGAGGCAAGAGAATCGCTTGAGCCCAAGAGCTGGAGGTTGCTGTGAGCAGTGTGACGCCACAGCACTCTACC
>CAUYON010205918.1:0-15308 GCA_963573935.1 Arctocebus calabarensis | reverse complement strand
GACTTGGCTATTACGAATAGAGCTGCAATGAATAATCTGGTGCAAATATCTTTTTTGCAAAGTGATTTTTGGTCTTTTGGATATACTCCTAGTAGAGGAATTGCAGGATCCAGTGGCAGGTCAATTTTTAGATCCCTGAGTGTTCTCCAACATTCTTTTAAAAAGGAACGTATTAGTTTGCATTCCCACTAGCAGTGTAGAAGTGTTCCTTTTTCTCCACATCCACATCAACATCTCTGATGTTGGGATTTTGTGATATGGGCTACTCTTACTGGAGCTAGAGGGTGTCTCAAAGTGGTTTTGATTTTGATTTCTCTGATGATTAAAGATGATGAGCATTTTTTCATATGTCTGTACACCATGCAACCTGTCTTCTTCAGAGAAGCTTCTGTTCAGGTTTTTGGCCCACAGTGAAAAGGGATCACTTGTTCTCTTCTTATTAATAAGTTTGAGTTCTCTATGGATTTTGGTTATCAGACCATTGTCGGAAATGTAACCTGCAAATATCCTCTCCCATTCTGAGGGCAGTTTACTTGCTTTACTTACTGTGTTCTTAGCAGTGAAAAAGCTTTTTATCAGATCCAGTAATGTATTTTTGGTATTGCTTCAATTGCCCTGGGGGTCCTCCTCATAAAGTTTTCTCTCAGGCCATTTTCTTCAAGTGTTTCCCCTGCACTCTTTCCAGGAATCTTTATGGTTGCATGTCTTAGGTTTAAGTCTTTTATCCAGTGAGAGTCAATTTTTGTTAGAGGAGAAAGGTGTGGGTCCAGTTTCAGTCTTCTGCAAGTTGCCAGCCAATTCACCCAGCACCATTTTTTAAATAGGGAGTCTTTCCCCCAACTTAAGTTTTTGATGGCTTATTGAAGATCAAATGATGGTAAGTGTCTGGATTTGTCTCTTGGTTCTCAATTCAGTACCATATATCTTACCTCTCTATTTTTGTGCCAATACCATGCTGTTTTGATCTGTATAGATTTATAGTGTAGTCTGAAGTCTGGTAGCGTGATTTCACCTGATTTGTTTTTATTTTGGAGGAGTGTCTTGGCTATTGGAGGTTTTTTCTGTTTCCATATTAAATGAAGAACTAGTTTTTCCAGATCTTTATGAGAGAGGTGCTTTAATAGGGATTGCATTAAATCTGTAGATTGTTTTTGGGTAGTGTGGATATTTTAATAATGTTGATTGTTCCCAATCATGAGCATGATGTTTTTCTGTTTGTTGACATCTTTGGCTATTTCTTTTCTCAGAGTTTCATAGTTATCTTTATAGAGATCTTTCATGTCCTTTGTTAGGTACACTCCCAGATATTTCATTTTCTTTGGCACTACTGTAACAGAAATAGAGTCCCTGACTATTTTTTCAGCTTGACTATCACTGGTATATATAAATTCTACTGATTTGTGAGTATTGATTTTGTAGCCTGAGACACTGCTGTACCTTGATCACTTCTAAGAGTTTTGTGGTTGAGTCCCTGGGGTTTTCCAGGCATATGATCATGTCATCTGCAAAGAGTGAAAGGTTGATCTCCTGTCACCCTATACGGATACCCTTGATTGCCCTCTCTTGCCTGATTGCAATGGCTAAGGCTTCCATTACAATGTTCAAAAGCAGTGGAGATAGTGGACAACCTTGCCTGCTTCCTGATCTGAGTGGAAATGTTTTCAATTTTACTCCATTCAATGTAATATTGGCAGTAAGTTTGTTGTAGATGGGCTCTATCAGTTTAAGAACTGTCCCTGCTATACCTATTTTCTTAAGTGTTCTGATCATAAAAGGATGCTGGATAATATCAAAAGCTTTTTCTGCATCAATAGAGAGAATCATAGGGTCATTGTTTTTTAATTTGTTTATATGATATATTGTATTTATAGATTTACACATATTGAATCAGCCTTTAGAGTCTGGGATAAAACCCACTTGGTCATGGTGTATAATTTGATGTGTTGCTGGATTCTGTTTACTAGGATTGTGTAAAATATTTTTGCATCAATATTCATTAGAGATATTGGTCTATAATTTTCTTCTATAGTTGAGTCTTTTTCTGCTTTGGGATCAGGGTGATGTTTGCTTCATAGAATGTGTTGTGAAGTATTCCTTCTTTTTCTTTGTTTTGGAAAAAGTTAAGTAATATAGGTATTAGTTCTTCTTTAAGGTTTGGTAGAATTCTGATGTGAAGCCAAAGGGGTTTTAAAATTTCCAGATATTATAGTCCTGGAGGAAATCAAGTTGCTCACATCAGTTAGAGTCTCACTTATAAATTGAGGAGCATTGTGGTTGGGTGCATAAATATTAATAATTGAAATCTCATCGTGTTGAGTGTTTCCCTTAACAAATATGAAATGACCGTCCTTATCTTTCCTTACTTTTGTTGGTTTAAACCGTATTATATCTGTGAGTAAAATTGCAACACCTGCTTTTTTCTGATTACCATTTGTCTGAATTATGTATGACCACCCCTTCACCCTGAGTCTATATTTATCTTTTAGGGTAAGATGAAATTCTTCTGTGTAGAAGATGTCTGGCTTGAGTTTGTGAATCCAGTCAGCTAAGCTCTGCCTCTTTATAGGGCAATTTAAGCCATTATCATTAACTGAGAGTAATGATAAGCCTGGTATTATTCTGGGTGCTGAATTTATCAAAAGTCCAGTGGACAGTTTTAATACTTTCGCCACTGTTGTAGTTGGATTTTGATCAAAAATTTCTAAGCGAGTGTATTTTGGTAAAATTTTGTGGTCGCCATTTGAAAGATGTGTCTGAGAATATCCTGGAGAGCTAGATTAGTTATGGCAAATTTCTGTAGCATGTGAATATCACTAAAGTATTTAATTTCTTCATCATAAATGAAACTCAGTTTAGCTGGATATAGGATCCTGGGTTGAAAATTGTTTTGTTTTAGGAAGTTGAAGATAGATGACCATCCTCTTCTAGTTTGAAAAGTTTCAGCAGAGAGATCTAATATTCTTCCCATAGTAGGTTACGGTTTTCTTACATCTGTCTGCTTGCAGTATTTTCTCCCTCATATTAACTTTGGTGAAATTAATTATAATATGTCTGGGAGATGCCTTATTTGGGTTGAGTTGTGCTGGGGTTTGAAAGTATCTGCTATCTGAATTTCAGCATCTCTTGTGATGTTTTGGAAGTGTTCCCCAATTATCTCTTGAAGAGCATATGAACCTTTTGAAGCAACCTCATCACCTTCAGGGACTCCTATAAGGCAAATATTAGTTTTCTTGGAATTATCCCAGAGATCTCTGGGAGGATGATCCATTATTGCTCTCTACTTTTCTTCCTCACAGTGCATTTGGGAGTGTTCAAAGGCTTTGTCTTTGATGTCTGAAATCCTTTCTTCTGCCTGCTCCATTCTGTTACTGAGGGATTCTACTGTATTTCTCATATCTTGGAAGGCTGCAACCTCTTTTTCAATGTGTCAAAATCTTTGTTGATTTTGTCTTTGAATTCATTGAATTCTTGAGACAACTTTTGAATTATTTTTAGAATTTCTGATTCTGAATTTACTTCTACTTTGTTAATCTTCTTTGCCATCCACATTCTAAATTTGATTTCTGACATCTCAGCCATCTGTTTATGAATGGAATACTCTGGTGTGGATGGTTTGTCATTCCTTGGGGGAATTGATCTGTTCCAATTGTTCATATTGCCAGAGTTTTTCTGCTGATTTCACCTCATGATTGTTTGTCACTGTTTGGCTAGGTAAAGTGAAATTGGATTGAGAGCTTCTGGGATTTTGGTTGACCATGCCTTTACCAAAGAGATGGATTTGGTGACTTCAACTTTTCCTCTACAGCTTTGCAAAGGACCCATACAGTATTACAGCCTGAGACTCTGGAGAGCTGCTTGGTGTGTATGTGTGGGGGCATTTGGCTCTGTCTTGTATTCAGCTGATCTCTGTCCAATCATAGTGAATCAATAACTCTGGATTAAAGTCTCAGCTGTGGAGAAATACAAGCAGCTAAGATATCCCGCCCCCCACAGGCAACAACTGGAAGAGGAAAATCAAACCTTCTCACTACAACAGAACCAGGGTGCCACCTTGGATGGTTCTTGGTTGATTTGTCCAGTTCAAGAGTTCCAAATGAATTGTCCCAATCAGCACCCACTATCTAGTGGAAGAGTTCAAAAGGTTTCCAGCAACTAGATAGCAGGAGTGTACTGGTAGCTCAAATGTGGCTTGCTCTGGTGGTGGTGCTCTAAGGGGTCAGCAAGTCCGGTCCAGTGGAATGTTTGGACCAAGGGGGTTGATGCCTCTTTCCAGACCTTGCTCCCCCTTCACCATGGGACTCTGGTAACCCCAGTGTCTGTTAACCCAGTCTCTGTACCCCAGAGAGACTAGCCCAGAGTAGCTCCCCTCCTGGACTGGAGCTTCACAGGCAAGTTTCACAAACTCTCCCTGCAAGAGTTCCTGTGAAGTGCGGAATACTTTGGACCAGTTTTGGATGCAGGATGCCTGCCTACAGGTGAGTCTCAAATCGCTACACCTGGCCAGTCACCATTTATGAAATTTCAAATTATGTCTACTTCCTAAGCAGGATCCTTTTCCCCTAATTTTCACTCTGGCCATGTAGTACCTGTGGTGCTGTTCCAAACAGCACCCCTTCCTGGCCACCAAATTCTGCTCAGGAGTCCACACTTCACCAGTGTTTCCACACAACACCTAATTTCCCCATGAACTGGGAATTGTAGTCCTCGGCATGGGAGGGGCTGCTTCAGGAGCAGCACAGAAATTTTTCTTGCAGACTCCGCAGCTCCAGATTACATATCAAGTCCAGAATCTACTGCTTCGCTGCACACCCAGAACTGCCTATCTACCCTAATATTCCACCTATAGGCAGAAAGCCTATATATGCCTTCGCTCAAGCCATGCTGGAAAGGCCAACAAAAAATCTTTTTTTAGAACATGCTGTGAGAGACTGAGATAGTATCCCATTATGACCTCTCACCTAGTCATGAGGGCAGTAAATGCCTGGGAGACAACGGATGGCTGAAGAGGGCAGGGACTTGCAGATCCGTAAAAGGTAAAGACGGCAACATTTTACCTCCCGCTCACAATTCGGAGCAAAATCAGGGAAACTCCTATGCGGGGCTAGCATTGGGCCCCCAGACAAAAGTTCGAGCTCCCCCTGTCAGCAGTTCCCAGTGAGCAATGGCAGAGTTCACATGCAGATGAATGAGTTTCCAGTGAGCAATGGACAGGCTCACGTGTAAAAGAACCGGAATTAAGTCCAGTTCATAAAATCCAGGTCCAGGACTTATTTCATGCCACTTAAAACATGCCACCGTTTTAGACCTTCCAATTCTAAGTGATGTTAGTCTTAATTGTGATGAAGCTCCTAACAAACTACCTACTTGAGTTTATGGTTCAATACCTTCAGGAACTGTAGGTCTCATATTAAGAGGAAGTAGTCTTACTATGGAATGGCTTAATTATGATCCAGGGATTTTTGATGAGGATTACAAAGGTGAAATTTTAATAATGGCCTTAGCCACTGAGGATATTCAGCTGTCCACTGGACATCGTGTGGTTCAAATCTTTATTTTATCATCCTATAAAGGAAAAACTGCTCCAATTACTAGAGAGGGTGGTTTTGGAAGTACAGGAAAACAGGGTTTTTGGCATACTTTCCTGAATGACTCTAGCTCTCAATGTAAATGACCTTTGAATAGAATATTCAGATTGAAGGGCTCATGGATACCAGAGCAGATGTTTCTATATGTGGTTCTCACATGTGGCCACAACGTTGGCCCAAGGCCAAAATAAAAGCCACTTTTGTGGGGCTTGGTAACATTGAACAAAGTACTCTTAATTTACACTGCAAAGGACCTGATGGGCAAGCAGCTTTCATCTGCCCTTATGAGGCACCTATTGCTATTACTTTATGGGGACAGGATTTATTACAACAATGGGGAGCTGTACTTACAATCCCCATGATCTCAAAAGCTGCTAAAAATATTATGTTTAACACAGGCTGTGATCCCACACAGCCTGGTCAATCTAGAGAACCTGAAGTGACATGAATTGGCTAAGGCAAAACAGGCCTAGGATTTCCCCCCTTGTCAGAGGATTTTTCTTAGGGGCCCCTGCCCAGCACTTTGCCCTTTCCTTGCTATGGAAAACAGACAAACTGGTTTGGGTGGAGCAGTGGCCCCAGCCTCTGGAAAAACTAGAAGTGCTACATCAGTTAACTGATGAAAAATTACAAGTGGGGCACATTGAAAAAACAAGTGCCTGGGATGTTAACTGACTTGAGAAATATTAATGCAGTCATTTTACCCATGAGGCTTTTACAGATAGGAATCCCAAACCCTTAATACCTAAACATTATCCAATAATCATGATTGCTTTTAAAGACAGCTTTTAAGACATCTATTTGCAACAAAGAGACGCTGAGTGTTTTGCTTTTACTGGTCCTGCTCTAAACAATGAAAAGCCTACAAGGTGGTACCATTGGAGGGTCCTGCTACAAGGTATGCTGAATAGCCCCACCTTGTGTTAATTGATTATAGAAGAATATTTAGAAGAACTTAGAAAAACTTTTCCCAAAAGCATTTGTTTGCATTATATGGATGACATGATATTGGCTCACCCATGCCCTAAAAAATTGCAGAAATTATATCAATTGGCATGCTCTAAATTTAAAGAGTATGATCTTCAATTAGCAGAAGATAAAGTTCAAACTCAAGAACCTTGGGAATATTTAGGATATCGTATAACTGCTCAAAATATTATTCCTCAAAATTTTCAAATTGAAAGAGATATTCTTCACACTCTAAATGATTTTCAAAAGTTATTAGGTGATATTAATTGGATAAGGCCAACTTTGGGAATCCCTACATATGCTCTCAGCAATTTATTTGCTATATTAGAAGGGGATTCTAATTTAAATAACCCTAGACAGCTTACTCCAGAGGCTGAAAAAGAATTACAATGGATTGAAGAACATATTCAAGATGCTCAATTAAATCAAATTTCCACATTTGATAATTTTTATATTTATGTATTTCCATCAATGCACTCTCCTACCAGGTTGATTGTGCAAGAAACAGCTTTTATAGAATGGTGCTTTTTACCTAATAAGGCATCTACAAAGATGGAAACTTATGTTTACAAAATGGCCTTTATACTTTTAAAAGGAAGGCAATGTTTAAGACAATTAGTAGGAAGAGATCTTGAAAAAAATTGTTGTCCCTTTAACCAATGTCCAAATCTCTATTTAGTTAATGTTAGAAGTGGAATGTCAAATTGCATTGTCTGACTATGTTGGAATAATAGATAATCATTTTCCTCCTGATAAAAGAATTCAATTTCTTAAGAATACTAATTGGATTTCACCTAAAATAGTGAAATTAGAACCTGATGCAGAGACATTTTATACTGATGCTAATAAAATGGGAATATCTGCTTATATAGGCTCTCATTCTCATAAGGTACAACAATTTCCATATAACTCTATACAAAAAGCAGAATTATTTGCTATTGTTTTATTATTAACAGATTACCCTAATCATGCTTTAAATATTATCAGTGACTCTTCATATTCTACTTATACTGTTCAAAATATTGAAACAGTTACCCTCCTACTAATATTGAAGAACTTACTTTATTATTTTTGTCCCTTCAACAATTAATTGGAAATAGAGTTTTTCCAATTTACATTACTCATGTTCAAACTCATTCTAATTTACCAGGACCCATTTCCATGGGAAATCAAGCAGTTGATCAATTAATAGGATCAGCTCAACATGAGTGTACTGTACATCATACTAATGCTCAAGCTTTAAAAAGAAGACATGATGTTACATGGCATACAGCATGAGCAATTGTATGCTCATGCCCTACTTGTCAACCTTTAACAGCTCCACATCTACCTGAAGGAGTCAATCCTAGAGGATTGTTATCTAATCAGTTATGGCAAATGGATATTACCCAGTTTCCAGAATTTGGAAAATTAAAAAAAAAAAGAAGGATCAATCCCCTTTTGATATCATGGGGATTGATGAGGATTCATCATTCTATAGATACTTCTTCCCATTTTTCATGAGCTTCAGCAATGTCATCTGAAAAAGCTGATGCTGTAATTATTCACTTATTAGAAACTTTCTCAGTAATGGGTATTAAACTATTAACTATTAAAACAGACAAATGGGTCTGTTTATATTTCTAATAAATGCCAAGCTTTTTTTAAGTTACACAATATTAAACATAATACTAGTATACCTGGTAATAGTACAGGACAAGCCATAGTTGAGAGACAAAATTGAGCATTAAAAGAAATGCTTTTGAAACAGAAAAAAAGGGGGAGAGCAGTATAATGTTACCCCCCAAAATAGAATATCTTCAGCTCTTTTTACTTTAAATTTTTAAAATATGAATGAGAAAAATGAAACTCTAGTATATAAACTGGATTACTATTCCTCCCCCCCCCCATTAAAACAGCCAGTGTACTATAAGGACACACTAACTAATCCTTGGATTCCAGCAAATGTTGAACATTGGGGAAGAGGTTATGCTTATATTTCTACAGGAAATACTAAACTTTGGGTTCCAGATAAACATCTAAAACTTCAACATGGCCCCATGGAGCCATGAACCAAGGATGGCAGAAAAGGAAGAGGATGACAGAAAAAAATTTGGCTGCCAGCATGGAGATAGTCAACTTGGGATCAAATTGGAGAGAGATGCCCCGGGCAAAGGATGTGAACGAGGTGACATGGGGACAGATAAAGAAACTGTGCCTACAAGCCCAGGCCATGGTGCATCAGGCTCACCAGGAGACAAATGCAGTTAATCTCTTTTTGGTGGTGCTCTCAATACTATCTGTGCCTACTGAAGGATGAATACTGGTCTTATATTCCTATCCTTCATGGTGCCTGTTTATGTCAATGATTCATTTTGGCTCCCTGGTTCCTATGACTAGAGGGCCATTCAAGCCTGAGGAGGAAGGCACTACTATCTTTAATTACACAATTGGAGTGACTGGCCCTCCTATCTGTTTTGGAGATCAGCCTCATTGTCTTAATATGGCAATGCAACCTTGGGTCAGTTTATATGAACATCAGCCAGAAAACCCAGATGTGTTAGATGAGATTTTCACATTGAGTACTTATTCTTTAGATAAGTATCGCATCAATAATGTCTTATCTAATCCTGAATTATTGCCATGTGAAACACATTCATTTAAAGAGGTTTGTGGTTGGGTACGTTGGATTAAATGAAAGTACAGTTCTCATATATGCTAATTAACACTACAGGTGATGAAGTAATAGAATGGGGACCATTGGCTATTTTAGAAACTTTTTCTGGGGCACCGGTTCCTTTTGAAATTCCTTTGGATAAAAATGAATACCCCTTGAATAAGAATAAAGCCAGCATAGCCACCAGCTACCCTATGCACTGGAGTAACGGTGGGTTCTCACCACCTTCACCAGGCTTTGCAGCATGTCTTAAACAGATTCATTTATGGAAGGTTGCTATAGCTTTACAACCTCTTAAAGCCTGGACTGGAAGCCTACATCAGAACAGAAACCTCTAACAGTATTCAATGAATTTTGAAGTAAAAGAAACAAGATGCATGGAAGCCTCTTTACAACTATTTTTTGTGTGGTTGAAGGCCCATGTTGTTTGGAACAAAGCAACAGATGAATTGTTTTGTTCAACTTGTCAAATGTTTACTTGTATTAATAATTCTGTGACTTTTAATCCCTCCAAGGAACAATTATATTTGCTGAGGGCTCATGCTAGAATTTGGATTCCAATCAATTTGACTAGGCTGTGGCAGCCCTCTCAATTTTACAGACAAATCTTGGCAGACAAATCTTGAAAAGAAGCAGATGCTTTAGTGGAATGTTGATTGCTGTCATCTTGGGGATTATTGTCGTAACTGTAGCCGCCATGACTGCCAGTGTAGCCCTGATCCAGAATATAATGACTCAGAATTTTGTTGCTGACTGACATAATAACTCTGAACAATTATGGACTTCCCAGAAAAAAATAGACACTGAATTATATAATGAAATATCCACTTTAGAACGAGCAGTTGTTATGTTGGGAGATGAATTAATTAGTTTGAAGAAACAGATAAAATTCAAATGTGATTGGAATATGACATATTTTTGTATTACCCCTGTAATGTATAATGAAACTAAATTTCCTTGGGAAAAGGTTAAAAAGCAATAGTTAAATCATGGGAATTTAATGTCTGATATTGTTAATTTGCAGCATGAAGTGTATTCCACTTTCCAACAGAAATTAGAGAAAGTTGATGGTGATAAAATTTTACAAGGCATTGCTGATAGTATGGAACAGTTAAATCCTTTGCCCAAAATTAACCAACTTATTGGGAGCTCTGTTGGATTTTTTGCATTGTTGTTAATTTTATGTTTACTTCTATATATTATATGTAAGAAAGTTAATCAAGCAAAGAAAGGAAATGATCACCATGCCACAATTTTTGCATTAATGATGAGTGATTTGAATTATTGTGATAAGTCTGTGGGGTAAAAACCCACATCTCTGTGCCATTAAGTTTGAGGAAAATGGATTGATGTAACTTTGGCTAATGCAGAAAAAGCAAGAGAGCTGGGCTGCCCTGAGGCATACACAGAGGCTGTTTATTGGAGGTAAAGGTCCAGAAACAGAAACTCTGAAGTCATGCAGCCGTTAAACCCAAGAAGGTTAGAGGTTGAGTGATACCGTATCCGCTTGGTGATACGGTCCAGAGGTTGACAAGTGTTGAATACATATTGTCTTAACAGACTAAACGTCTCAGCACTGTGGATAAACAGAGTCATAAAATCCACTGGAGGTTAACTTGATGGGCGTATAGAAAACTTAAAAGAATAAGTTCCCCTGAAGCTTTAGATTTTTATTTAGATTTTTTGCACAAACAGATGATGTATGTTTTAGAGATAATGTAAAGCAGAAAAACATTTGTTGTTGTGCAGACTTAATGTCGCCAAGTAGGTTTAAAATTAGATAGAAAAAGTTAGGTAATGGTAAATGTTTTAGATCATTGATTAGGCATGTACGTGACACCTAATCAAAATCATAAAGATGTTTTGCTACATGCCATCCCAAGCTGTAGTCTTCTTCTTGCTACTTTAATATTACAGGAGTGAGTTTGCATCTGGGGCAAAGCTTCTGTTCTCTCGTGACTCTGTTCATGCAACATAAGTTGAAAAGGGGGGAGATATAGGTGGAAAGCCTATATATATATATGTCTTTGCTTGAGCCATGCTGGAAAGGCCGGTAAAAAAATCTTTCTTAGAACATGCTGTGAGAGACTGAGATAGTACCCCATTATGACCTTTCACCTAGTCATGAAGGCGGTAAATGCCTGGGAGACAATGGATGACTGAAGCAGGTAGGACTGGCAGGCAAGTCATTGGTATATCTTAGCAATCTCCTGTTTGTTTTCTAAAGATGAATTGCTGCCTCCAGATGGTGAAGCAAAAGACAGGTATTCAAACACCCTACTCCCCTGGAGTTTTTATCTTTGTTTAAAGTAAAGTATTTTTAGGGCATGGTGTTAATTAAAAGTTAAAAAAGTAACTTTGAAATGAGATAATGGAATGTGTATCAGTTAATCAGTAGATTGTTAGGCATTGGGCTCAGTCAAGCTTGGTCATGAGACTGATTTTGTGGAATGAAGTTATTGCTTATTGATTTGTAGTGTGCACGTGTATAATGTACCCACCACCTTTGGCATATGGGGCTGGTGCCCTACTTGATGAGCCACAGGTGCCACCCACATTGTCTATCTCTTAACAGGTTGCTAAAGGTATTAATGGATATAAAAGGTGGTGGAAAATAAAGTAAGGTCACCACCTGCTGAGAGAGTGCAGTGGACCCCTTTATTTCAAAGACAGTTTCGTTGCAGGGCTCATTTCTCTGTGTCTATGTTCATTTGGGAGACATTCACACAACATCCACCCCAGGGAAAGATCTAGCCCTCACTCTCACCTTTTGTTCTGGGAGAGCTGAGCTAACCATATATCCCATCCACCATCATACTCCAAGTCTTATTTTTTATATCCATTCAACTACTCTATGTCTTCTAAGTGGAGAATTTAGTTCATTTAAATTAAATATTATTAATATAAATAAAGACTGAGTGCCACTTTGTTGCTTGACTTCTGGTTGTTTTATAATGCTTTCTTTTCTCCAGTCTTATTATATTTCTTAGTGATTAAGTGATTTTCTCTAGGAGTATGTTTTAATTTGTTGCTTTTTATTTTTAGTGTATCTATTATAGGTTTGTGGATTGTGTTTGTTATAAGGCTTATACGAAATACTATGAATATAACAAATTATTTTCAAATGATGACAATTTGAAAAATGTAGAAATAAAAATTCAAAATATAAAAAGAAAACTTTGAAAGTGAACATCCTCCTGTCCATATTTTGACTTTTTGTTGTCTCAGTTGACATATGTTACATTGTCCATGTCTTTTTTTTTTTTTGTAGAGACAGAGTCTCACTTTATTGCCCTCAGTAGAGTGCTGTGACATCACACAGCTCACAGCAAACTCCAACTCTTCTGCTTAGGCAATTCTCTTGCCTCAGCCTCCCCAGTAGCTGGGACTATAGGTGCCTGTGACAATGCCTGGCTATTTTTCTGTTTTGCAGTTCGCCTGAGGCCGGGCTTGAACCCACCACCTTTGGCATACAGGGCTGGCTCCCTACTTGATGTGCCACAGGTGCCACCCACATTGTCTATCTCTTAACAGGTTGCTATAGCTATTATTCTTTTGATATATTTGTCTTTTAGGCATCATATTATACTTACAAGTGGATTCTGAGTTCATCTGTGTATTTACTTTTACCAGTGGGTTTTATATTTTTAATTTTTTTTCTTTTTGCTTGTAAGTGCTTTTTTTCTCTTTCAGATTAAAAATTCTCTTTATAATTTCTTGTACAATTCATATGGTAGTGAATTCACTTAGCTTTATTTTTTCTTCATGTTAGAAGAATAGCTTTGCCCAATACAGTATTCTTAGATGTTCCTTTTGCTACTTTGAAAATGTCATCCCACTCCATCCTGGCTTGTGTCGTGTATGTTGAGAATTCTGTGGCCAGATGAATTAGCGTTTCTTTATATATTTGTGTCTTTTTTATTTTTGCTTTTAGGATCCTCTTTTGGTCCTTGACCTTTATGATTTTAATTATTATATGCATTCTGGTAGTCTTATTTGTTTGAATCTGTGAATTTTTTTTTAGTTCTTTCTGTACTTGGATATTTCTACCTTTCTCAAGTTTTGGAAAGTTTCCTGTAATTATTTCTTTGAATCAGATTTGTATCCCTTGCATTTATTCCTTTTTAAACATTAGTAATTCTTAGACGTGGTAATTAGAGTTATTGTGAAGGTGATCTGTGTTCCTTTTTCTTTAACACAAGATTGCACTCTGTCACGCAGTCTGAAATCACTGCATAGTGGTGCAATCATAGGTCACTGCTGCCTCACTTTCTTGGGACTGATAGTGATCCTCCCACTTGAGAAGGTGAACTATAGACGTATGCCACAATGCATAACTATTCTTATTTTTTTGTGGAGGGGGGGTGTCTCATCACATTTTTATTTATATTTCCTCTGACTATGTGTTTTCAAACAGTTCACTGTCAAGCTGACTAAATCTTTCTACTGCTTGATCTATTCAGCTGTTGAGAGGCTCTAATAAATTTTTCAATTCAGTAAATGTGTTTTTAATTCTAAAATTTATGTTTGACCTTAATTATTTCAATCTCTGTTAAATTTTTCTGATAATTTTCTGCATCTCTTTTCTGCATTATCTTGACGATCACTGTTTCCTTAAAACGTATAATACCATATCTTTGGGGATAGTCACTAGCTTACTGTTTTGTCTCTTGAGGAGGTCACGGTTGCCTTTTTTTTTTTTTTTTTAGAGACAGAGTCTCACTTTGTCACCCTCAGTAGAGTACTGTAGCATCATAGCTCACAGCAGCCTCCAGCTCTTGTGCTTAGGTGATTCTCTTGCCTCAGCCTCTGAAATAGCTGGGACTACAGGCACTCGCCACAAAGCCTACTTATTATTTTGTTGCAGTTTGGCTGGGGCTGGGTTTGAACCTGCCACCCTTGGTATATGGGGCCTGCACCCTACTCATTAAGCCACAGGCGCCACCCACGGTTGACTTTTTTACTATTGTTTCTTGTGGGTATGTATCTATGGCTGTGCATTGAAGATTTAATTACTTATTCCATTATTCTCTGTATGGCTTTTTTTTTTTTTTTTTCTTTTAAAAATATGCTGCGCTCACAGAGTTTCTGACTCCTTTTTGGTAGAAACTTAGATGGTGCCTTAAGGCCGTGTTTGTCTAAGTTCTAGTAAAGAACCGGAGTACTGCCTGTCTCAATGTGGATGGCTCAACGATAATAACTCAGCAGTATAGAAAGACTGGCTAGGGGTTTGTGCCCTGTAGCCTTGTGAAGGATATCTCCTACAGCATGTTGCTGCTGAATTGTGAATAAGATTTAGAGTCTCCTTTCTGTGATTTAAAGACCAGCATTTTTGGGTGGTGCCTATGTCTCATCGAGTGGGGCACCAGCCCCATATGCTGAAGGTGGTGGGTTCAATCCCAGCAGAGGCCAGACTGCAAGGTCGGAAAAATAGCCGGGCGTTGTGGCAGGTGCCTGTAGTCCCAGCTACTCAGGAGGCTGAGGCAGGAGGATTGCCTAAACCCAGGAGTTGGAGATTACTGTGAGCTGTGTGATACCACAGCACTTTACCGAGGGCAATAAAGTGAGACTCTGTCTCTACAAACAAAACAAACAAAACAACAACAACAACAAAAAACCTCACATTTTTAGGGCAAAGGATGGTACTCTCACAAACACACTTTGTCTCACACTCCTCTAAAGGATCTCTCTCTTCAGGGTTTCATGATGCTTCAGTTCATGATGGTGGAGAAGCTGGTTGCCCACCGTGATCTCACTTTTCTTCAGTGTAGAAACCATGAGTTGGGTTAAAATTTTTGCATATTTGCTTATCTGGCTGATTTAGGGGGAGAACATTGCAGACAAAGAAGTCTGATATTCTTATTATCTATTCAAAATTTACTCACTTTTCTGTGGCCATCAGCACTGTCTTGTCTTCATATTTGAGTTCTGAGATAATTTTGGTGATGATCTTGGCACTGTGTATTTGTATTTGGGTTTCTGTGGGAGAAGAGAGTGAAGATAGCTCACTTCTATTAATATATCACCATACTAGAACTAGAAAAAATCCTTTGCCAGTGTTATATGTTAGAAATCTTATTTCACTATTTAACATTTAA
>CAUYON010205911.1:0-15305 GCA_963573935.1 Arctocebus calabarensis | reverse complement strand
AGAAAGAAAGAAAGAAACTCATCTGGTTCTAATTCTATTTCTTTGGAGTTCTCATGAGATTTCCTAAATGCATTCACAGAAGTAGACTCTCAAATTCAAGGTGGTCATGTATATGCAAATGCATGGTGTACATTACAGTTTCATTACCTCGTCCCTCTGTGAATTTGTTGCTTTCCTTCTAACGTTGATATAAGCAGGAATAAGCAATCATATATACACTAAAGTAAAAAAGAGAAATAATTCCAAAAAGCATAGTAATTTCACATCATACAAGTGAAGGCCCGGTGAATGGTTTGTACTGAATGATTTTTAATATAGCACAACACAGAACTCACTAGATTTAATTAACTGATGACTGAAAAATATTAGCAATATTAGTAATTCAAAAGAACAAAGCATAGATTTTCACATTTAATACACATATACAGTCTTTTTTCTTTAGCCTACTTTAAGGTTACTTTTAAGTTAAGAGCATTTTTTTTTTTTATTATTTGTTTTGGTTTTTTTGAGAATGTCGTGTCACCCTGGGTAGAGTCCCGTGGCATCACAGCTCACAGCAACCTCAAACTCTTGAGCTTAAGCAATTCTCTTGCCTCAGCCTCCCAAGTAGCTGGGACTACAGGCGCCCGCCACAATGCCCAGCTATTTTGTTGTTGTTGTTGTTGCAGTTGGTATTGTTGGTTATTAGGCCCAGGCCATGTTCAAATGTGCCAGCCTCTGTGTAGGTGGCCAGCTCCCTAACCACTGAGGATGGATGCCAAACCAAGAGCATAATTTTCTATCATTGGATTATATTTTAAAGCCCTTTCACCAGATAAATATAAATTTTCTTGCTAGTAGGAATATTTTATGTCTAATGTGGTTTTAATTTGTATGATAACTTTTATTTTTATGTTTTGTCATTATTTTACTCTACGTGAAATTTGAGTATTTGCAGTGATAATTTGAATATTTAACCCATAGGTTATAATTACTCAAATTTGAATGACTTCTAACATTTTCATATAGATTAATTTGTGTTCCAAATTTATTTTAAACTTGGCTTGGCGCCTGTTGCTTAGGGGTATGGCGCCAGCCACATACACCAGGACTGGAGGGTTTGAACATGGCTAGGGCCTGATAAACAATGATGACTGCAACAAAAAAATAGCTGGACATAGTGGCAGGCACTTGTAGTCCCATCTTGAGAGGCTGAGGCTAGAGAATTGCTTAAGCCCAAAAGTTTGAGTTTGCTGTGACTGTGACGCCATGGCACTCTACCAAGGGTGACATAGTGAGACTCCATCTCAAAATCAATTAATTTGAAACTAAGTAATGAGATAAAGTATTTTTAAACAAAAATATTCTTCTTCTATATGACATTGCAGATATTAATACCAATATGTCAAAGGGCACATTCAGTAACTGCCCTGGAAATTTCTGAAATAATACACATTGTTTATATTGGATAGAAATTATAGGTATAAGATTTTTTAAAATATTTTCATGTATACTTTATGTTTTGCTGAAATTTAAGCCTCAAAAATGTGTTACATGTTACAAATTACATCTTTCTTGTCAAAAAACACACCACAGATAACCTGTACAGAATGAACAGGAAGGTGGAAAATATCGCCTATGACTTAGATTTTGCATTACTAGTCAGTATAAACTTCAACTTTCTTTTTCTATGTCTGTCCTATTTACCTGATAGGCTTTTTTTCTGGAAAAGAAAAACTTAGAGGAAATGAGATGTATGTGCATGTATTTTCTAATATCTAAAATGTTATTTGGTGCTATTTACTTAGAAATTGCTGTTTAATATTTTTTGCCTTACATAGATACTTAAAAAGTATCTGTAGAAATGGATAGATTAAAACGAGTATTATTCAATGGGCAGGTTGTGGCCAGAAGGTAAAGGAAACTGCATAGTTCCAAGGAAAGTTTGTGTGGACACATCATGAGCTCCCTGCTACCTCAGTAAAGGCAATGGTGACTGAAAAGAGTGACGTACTAGGAGAGCACCATGCGTCACTCACGAGTCATCAAGTACTGAAAACTGTACATACCTACACTCCCATCTCTGTCTTCTCAATCAGTTAAAGTGGATAGTGTGAGAACCATTTCGTATTTACTCACAAACTCATGGTCTATACAGTATAAACACTAAGTAGAGAATTCCCACACCTTAACACAGCCATACTTACTTGTGGGAAGACACCAGACCAGGGAGAGGTGACAGGCTCCAGAGTCAGCACTAGCTCCAATCTGAGCACACCCAATTACTGGCTGTGTGACCTGAGTGTCACTTAATAGTCCTGAACAAAGTTTGTCATTTGTGAAATGGACATTTTTTCTTTAGGGGACTATCCTATGAATTTTAATCCCATCTGTAGAGGATGCCAAGAGCCAGATGGCCTCTGAGCAAGATGATTTGCAGCTGGGGGGCGGGCCCTTGGGCAATTTGTCCACAGGTGCTCATTGTGGAAAAGAAGCTGAGCCTTGGTGATCCTTAGGCACATAGTCATTGTCTAATACTCCCCTCACCTGTCCTGTGCTGTCTCCATAAAAGGCTACTGCGGAGGTTGCTCGGGGATACCCTGCAATCACGGTTAGGCCGCCTTAGCTTGTACTTCTCATCCGCCTCACACCTGCTTCCTTTCTGCAGTAATTGAGACCAGGGCCCTAGGGGCTGTGACACCAACACTCTGTGTTATTAAATAAGTTTTTATTATCATTATTGTTATTATTTTTGAGATAATCTCATTTTATCACCCCTAGTAGAGTGCCCTGGTGTCATAGCTCACAACAACCTCTAACTGTTGGGCTCAAGAGATTGTCTTCCCTCAGCGTCCCGAGTAGCTGGGACTATAGGTGCCCGCCACAATGCCCAGCTATGTTTAGAGATGAGGTCTAGCTCTATCTAGCTCAGGCTGGTCTCAAACTTACGAGCTCAGGCAATCTGCCTACCTCAGCCTCCCAAAGTGCTAGGATTAAAGGTGAACGCCATGATGTGATTATTATTTTTAACAGTGTATAGTAAAACCATTGGTGAAAGATAGAGAAATAAGCATGATTTGCATTATTACTGAGATGGACTATTTATTTTTATGTATTTATTTATTTATTTGAGACATAGTCTTACTCGTTGCCCTCGGTAAAGGGATGTGGCATCACAGTAACCTCAAACTCCTATGATCAAGCAATTCTCTTGCCTTAGTGTCCCAAGTAGCTGAGACTACAGGTGCCTACCACAATGCCTGCTATTTTTGTTGTTGTTGTCATTGTTGTTTAGTAGACCCGGGCTGGGTTCGAACCCACCAGTCCACAAGTGGCTGGTGCTATAACCACTGAGTTACGGATGCTGAGATGAGATGGATTTTTTTTTAATGGCAGTTATACAGCTGTTGCAGTTATTAAAATAAAATTATTTGAACCTTTATCTCTTTACATTTAGAAAAGATTTGAATTTATTGAAACAAAGCAGAACCTGCCAATAAGGCCTGAACAATGGTTTCCTTGGATGGCCTAGTGGAAGTTCAAGTTAAGCATATGATAAAACTATCCTAGAGTTCACATAGAGATGATCTTCAAACAAAACAGGTTTGAATTCTATGAGTCAACTTACATGTTGATTTTCTTTCTCTTCTGCTACCCTGAGGCAGCAAAACCAATCACTTCTCTTTCTCCTCCTTGGTGTATTCAACATAAAGATTATGAGGATGAAGACTTTGGTGATTATCCAATTCCATTTAATTGACAGTAAATTTTCTTTCTTTCCTTTATAGATTTTCTTAATAAAATTTTGTTTTCTTTAGCTTACTTCATCAAAATAATACCTAATATATATAGCATAGAAAATATGCATAAATGGAATGCTTTTGTTATTGGTAAGAGTTTCGTCCACAGTACACTATGTAGTCATCATACTGGAGTCAAAAGTTATTTGCAACTTTCCACTATATGGGAGGTCAGTGCTACTAACCCCCATGTTGCTTAAGGGTCAATAGCATGGTAAAAGAATACAGTATTCTTCAAGGCATGGTGGCTCACTCCTGTAGTCATAGCACTTTGGGTGTCTGAGGTGGGAAAATCACTAGAGACTAGCAGTTTGAGAACAGCTTGAGCAAGAGTGTACCCTCATCACTACAAAAAAAAAAAAAAAGGAAAAGAAAGAAAAAGAAAATTAAGCTAGGCATGGTGTAGTCCCAGTTACACAGAGGGCTGAGACTGGAGGATGGTTTGACTCCCAGAGTTTGAGGTTATCATCAGCTATGATGACCTCACTATACTTTAGACACAGAGTGAGGCTCTGTCTAAAAAAAAAAAGATAATAATTAAAAAAAGATACAGTATCCCTTTAAGAAGAAAAAAATGAAGGGCTAGACAGTGAAAAATAATCTACTGAGATCTTTCAAAAACAATATTTATACCTGATTGATAAGTGCTAAAAGTATTTGATCAGTAAAATGTTTAGAATAGGGTCTTCAAACTATGGCCTGCGGGCCACATGTGGCCCTCCAAGGACATTTATCCGGCCCACCAGTGTATTTGCCACTGCTGCCTGTCCTGCTTAGCAGCAATTAGCCCCAGGCCAGAGTGCGCAGGTGTGGAATGTGCGCTGCACTCTCGGACTCCCCTCCTTCTCTCTGTCTCTCAACTCCTCCTCTCAGTCTCAGGTGTCCTCAAGCAAGTCACGAGCTTGACTGCGCAGAGCCTGCTGCTGCCTGAGGACCCAGGGAAGAACAAGTTAGGATTTATATATTTTTTGAAGTTAGGAAATCTATTTTGTTTAATTTTGCAGTTAGTAAGGCCTTTTTTTTTTTTTTGCGGTTAAGGGGGGCCTTTTTTTTCTGAATTTAGGAGGTCTTTTTTTTTGTAGATGGGGCACCTTTTTTTTTAAGTTGGTTAGTTGGTTGGGGGTGGTTTCTAGGGGGTTGCATCACAGTGATAATGCAAATAGTTAGCACTCAGTACTAATGCAAATTGTCAGTTCTCAGTGGTAATGAAAATGGTCAGCTCAGTGCTCAGTATTAATGCAAATGGTCAGTGCTCATTGTTACTGAAAGGGGGCCCCAAACTGGTAATCTGCCGAGGGCTTCATGGGAACTTAATCTGGCTCTGCAAACAGCTAAGGAGTAGGAAACTCAATTTAATTGATAGTAAGTTCACTTATACTCTGATTGCTATATCATGTGTGTGATGTTGTATGTTGTGTGCTGTGTAAGCCCTGGTTCACAATGTTGCAATCTCTGAGCAGTGGGAGTTCGGCCATATGCTTGTATGGCTGAACTCACATTAGATTCAGAAGAAAAAAGACATACATGCATATAAGATATGTGCAGTGTGCACAGGAATTTGTTCATAGGTTTTTTTTTTTTTTAAACTATACTCTGGCCCTCCAATGGTCTGAGGGACAGTGAACTGGCCCCCTGTTTAAAAAGTTTGAGGACCCCTGACTTAGAAAGTCCGCATTGTTTCAAGACGAGTGTCATTCTCGTTGCTATACAGCATGTATTCTATTTTTCTCAAAAGGGAAAGGTGACTCAAAATCTTGCTGATAACAAGAATGTCTCCTTGAAAGCAAGTTCCAGGACAGCAATTACAAACCATGTCTATTCAGCATTGCATCTACTCCAATGGCAGAGCATTACTGTAACTGGCTAGTTAATATCGGCCCCCAGTCACTGTAGACAGCTGGTGCTTGGCATGCTCTATTTGGAAGAGCTATGTTTAGAAATACTTATCAAAGGCAGTTAACATGGTAAAGGTGCTGATTCTTGATTCTTGAGGTTAAATATTTAGCAATCTCTAATCCTGGCCATATTTTATTGCCGCATAGAAAATTCTGCATCCAGATAAACAATGCTCTTTAGTTTAGAATTTAAGGTAAGAAATACAAGCATCTTTTATGGTTGATATTAATTTAGACTTAAAAAGAAGTGAAACAACCAATGACGATGGGATTTTAAGTGAGTTTGAAAGAGTTTGCAAAATTTATATAGAGAGGAAAATAAGTAAGCTTGTTGAACACAGATTTAGCTTCTTCCTCAAGTTTCCCCATTTTATTCCATTTAATTCAAATATAGTTAATTTTAACTTTTAGATGGTGAAAATGTTACAAATTTTAAGATTTTCAAAATACATATAATTTAGCTTGACTACAAAATGTGTGTGTATGAGAGAGAGGGCGAGTGAGAGTGTAACGTGCATATGTCTGTTATTTTAAAGCCTAGGATAAGTAAAATATTATGTATGAGATAATGGTTAGTTGTGGAAATGTGTGTGATTCGTGTGTAAACATGAGTAGAAAGGATGGTACTTATTAGGGATATCTTTAGTGATTTGGAAGTATTCTGGAAATATCTAATAAACATTAAGATTTTTAGAAAAATAATATTTTCCAGGATGATGGGAACCCAAAAGCCAATGGGAAGTTATCTCTGTAATCTCTTTCCTGAATTGATGCTTTCTGATAAAAATGGCCTGTTTCTCCTTTGTTCTCCCAGGACTACACAGGTATTTTAACAGGGCTAAAGTGAAGCAATGAGGACTAACATCTAAAAGTCAAGAAGATAAATGTCCCAAGGTGTAACATTTTTCTTCTGCCTGCTTTTCTGATGGACTGGAGACATGTATAGGAAAACACAGTGATTTCATTGATGTTGATGATATATGGGCAAGATTCTCTTGGGTCAAGCTTTGGGTGTGCAGAGACACAGTTCCAAATAGCCATTGTCACTTCTGGTTGCACCACTGTAAAAATGCCTAAGCTGGCTTGGCGCCTGTAGCTCAGTGGCTAGGGCACCAGCCACATGCACCGGAGCTGGCCAGGCTTGAATCCAGTCTGGGCTTGCCAAACAACAATGACCACTACAAGCAAAAAATAGCTGGGTGTCATGGTGGGCAACTGTAGTCCTAGCTACTTAGGAGGCTGAGGCAAGAAAATCATTTAAGTCCGAGAGTTGGAGGTTGCTATGAGCTCTGACGCCACAGCACTCTATCCAGGGTGACAACTTGAGACTCTCTCTCAAAAAAAGAAAAAAAGAAAGAAAAAAAATCTCTAAGCTGTCACCAGCAAATCATGTGAGAGAAAAGCACTTATTGATATTTGGTAGCAGACAACTTTCTTACCTATGGAGAGAAGATTCCCTACCTTCTTTCTTCAGGCCTTCCACATGGGATCCCATGAACCTGTGACACTAAGTTGGCACTCAGTGCCATGTAGACCATTGGTCCTTTTTCAAAAAGTCTATTTTGCTTAGTTGGCCATTGTGGTGGGCACCTATAATTCTAGGTACTCAGGAGGCTGAGGCAGGAGGATCCCTTAAACTCAGGAATGAGAGGTTGGGAGCTCGGCTGATGCCACAGCACTCTAGCCTGGGCAATAGAATAAGACTCTGTCTTTAAAAAAGTCTCTTGTTGTTCCATTAATGCTCTCAAACAAAAGCTGTACTGAGTAGTTATAATAAGGAAGCACCCCACTCTGAAATGGTTCCCCAGCCTCCATGATGTGTGGGTCGCCCGGCTACAGCAAGCATACAGAATTGTCCTGAGTAAGGGAAGACTATCACCAGGGACTGTATAAAATTAGATAGGCACCAGGGAACCACACTGTGACTATAACATAAAGATGAGGAGCACGGAATTAATTGAATATAAAAAAAATTAGCTTTTCATACAGTTACAGCATATTAATCTAGCAAGAAATAGCTCATTAAATGGGTAATTTTTATTGAACATTTTCAATATATAACACAAAACAGTAGGGATATTAAGATATCTTTTTACAATGGAGAATTTCAAGGTTCATTTGGTGTGAATAGAATTGGTGTGTATATATGCACCTATCAGAAGTAGATTCTATGAGAAAATTACATTCTTCCATTCCAGTGTGCTCACTCTTGACTATGATTTCCTGATATTTTCTGAAGAGCAGCTACCAGAGTTAGATACTGACACTCACTCTTGGCAAAAGCATGGTTTTTAGATCATTGCTTGCTTCTGGCCCGCAAGCAATCAGCAAATTGAGAGAACATCAGTCAGGGCACAAGCAGGAGAAAATGACGCTGAAGGAGCTCTCTACCGTGTTCCCCCGGAGAATCTGGGGTTATCGCCAGTGGAGGAAGACACAGGTCTGTAACTCAGTGAAGTGACAGAATTGTTCCTTCAAGGGAAATGCGGTTTAGATCTTATTCTGATCTCTCATTGGCTGGTAAGTCCTACAAAACAATCAAGTTCTACCAAAGTAATTGTTTGAAGGGGTAAATCGAGATTTTGAACAAAGTTAATTTTTAGCCAATTAATTTTACTTATATCTAATTAATTCATTGGATATTTATTTGAGCTTTATTTAGACTTAAGACTTAAAAGGAATGAAGTGGTGAGAGAAAAACCCTACTGCCTTCAAGGACCTTATGATATATAATAGGATATGTGATATAATTACATAAACATATATGTAGGATGCACACACAATAACACACATATAAATAAGGGTTTGGTATGTTATGAGAGCACATGGAAAACATATCCAACCTATACCATGGATATCTGGGAAGTATTTATACCCAGGAGTTTTATTTCCATGAATTCAACCAACTGTGGATGAGAAATACTAGAAAAAATTGTGTCTATACTGAATGTGTATTTACATTTTATATGTCACCATTACCTAAACAACATATTTAGCAATACAAAAATTTTCATAGCATTTATATTATACATCATAAGTAATCTAGAGGTTTAAAGTATACAAAGGAAAGTGATAGATCACGTGCAAATACTACACTTTTTCTGTCAGGGACCTGAGTACCCACAGAATTTTCAAATCTAAAGGAGGTCTTAGAACCCAAATCCCTCAGAGGCTTAGGGACGACTAGCTCCAAAGAGATTGTGGGTAGCCTTTATTACTTATTTTTAAAAGTAAAGAATCTCAAACTTAAGAATACAAGCCGTTTTCCTCCTCAAACTTTTTGTAAGAAACATTATTCCTCATTTAACACTAACACTTCTTCAACGGCGACCTCACTTCAATGAAGCACTATTCCTCTTAGCAGACATGAAAAGTCCAAATACATGGAAGGCAAGGCTTTCAGAAAGCACTCTCAGAATGTAGAAAGAATGAGAAACCCTTTAGGAAATAGCTCTATACAAGTCATGTGACCCCCTTTGAAACACATTACCTATTGTTCAATAAACAAATTTGAACCCATGCAATGTGAACAGATTGTTTCATTATCCTTCAATATATGCTTAAAAATTGAATAGTTTATTGCACAATAGTGAATAATTAGAAAAAATAATATCCAGTATTTTCAAAATGAATAGTCCCACTTGGAAGAGGAATTAGTGGGACATTGAAGGAATACACATAACTTCTAACTAAAAACAGGAATTTAGAGATGTGTGATAAAAACATATCCACTTTCCAATGGTTTGAATGTGTTCTCCAAAGTTTATGTATTGGAAACATAATCCTCAATGCAATTATGTTAAGAAGTAGGATTTTTAAGGATGATTTGACCATGAGGTTAGGATCTATCTTGAAGGTCCTACTTCTTAACATATTAAAGATCTCTAAACATCAAAGAGATTCTAAACATCTCGTAAAGGTCTTTACCCTCATGAACATATTAAAAGCACTTCCATGGGAGTAGGTCCCTAATAAAAGGACGAGTGTAGACCCTCTTGCTCTCCGTTTCCCTCTCATCACCATGATGTAGCAAGAAGTCCTTTGCCAGCACTGGCCACGTGATTTTGGACCTCTCTGCATCCAGAACCGTAATGAACATTCAATAAATGTATTCATTGTGAATTACCCAGTCCGCATTCTATTACAGCTGCACAAAGTGAACTGAGTAAGAAATACATTTATCATCAAAAATGAATAAAAACTATTCCAGATTTAAACTATTACATTTCATAAAATGAACACTTGCTATTTTTAAAATTGATTTCCCATTTTTGTTCATAAAGGGAAATTATGAAGAATTTTTGGAAGCCAAAACAGGCAAAGCTTTGTGGAGGATGAGCAGGAAGAAAGGAAATATCAGTCTAAACAAAGACACAGCTCTTAACTATTTAGGATTTATGCCCCATTCCTGGAGGAGCTAGCGTCTATCAGCACTGTAAGTTGTTACCGGCTGTGATATCCCTGAGGTGAGATACTTCATCATGTCATTTATGTGACAAAAAAATTTCGAATTTATGTTGACCAGAAACAAATGACTTTGCAAAAGATGAGTCTCTCCTTTCAGGCAAATAAGGTAGAATCAGTCTACATTATAATTGAGTAAACTGAGGGCACACTGTATAAAGTTGTTTTTATTTTTGCACTATATGTTCCTTGAAGACTGACAATATATAAGGATAATTGGGGACCTCCAAATCTCATGTCCTATGATCTCTCTATAGAGATGAAAATAAAAGTACCTTGGGACTTTACCTAACAAAAGTAATCAATGAAATCTGGTTCTTTGTACCCCTCAATAAATCCCCAACAATAAAAAAATACCTAAAAAAAATGAAGAGGGAAAGATCAGTCTTCTTTTATCATAAAATTATAGACTGGCTCAAAAGATTACCTGCTCCATTGGCAAAGATATTTGTCAGTGTTACCCAAAATGTATTCTGCAGAAAAATAATTACACACACACACGACCTCTACTGTCAGACAGACTTGGACAACACACACAGTTTCTTGAATACTCATTTTACATATAAACATACATGCATTAAAGATGGAGACAAAACACATTTTCTTATGTGATTCAGGTTTTAGTTTTCAGTTTTATGTGTAAGATTCATTGAAGCATCCATGTAAATTAAGGTAGTGATTTTTCCTTCCTATGATTTGTGCAATAAAAACATTCATCTCTTTACTCTCGGATCAGTTCTTATGCATTTTATATTTTTAAATTGAATGCATAGCCGGGCGTCGTGGTAGGTGCCTGTAGTCCCAGCTATTCAGGAGGCTGAGGCAAGAGAATCACCTAAGCCCAGGAGCTGGAGATTGCTGTGAGCCGTATGATGCCATGGCACTCTACCGAGGGCAAAAAAGTGAGATTCTGTCTCTACAAAAACAAACAAACAAACAAACAAACCCAAAACCCAGTAAACTGAATGCAGACATAAAGGGAAGGCTGTCATGATACAAAGTCTTATAGAGTTAACCTCTGTTTATATGGGATGATAAATTCACAAATTTAATCGATAGAAAAATACGCATGCATTTCTAATACGATACATATAACCAAGTGGAAATACTCTAAGATTCATTCCTAACTGAAGTTCTCTGAAGCAATAAAAATTATTTTCCAATTTAATAGTTCGTGCTACCCAATTATAAACCTGGCATTGGCAGATAGAAGGCAGTTTATATGGGGAATAATAAGCAGATCATTTCTGTTTGTTAGGCTTCAATTCCTGCCCAGATGTGTTAAATCCCAAGAAAATGCAGCAGTGCTCAAACTGCATTTTGTAAGCTTTCACACTACAATTCCCTATGGATTCAGGTATTTATTGCTGCCACAATCTGTACTTAGTAATTAGAATAAAGTAATTGATTGTAGTATTAAATACATACATTGAAAATTTGCTATTGGTAAGGCCATTAGGACTCATATATATATAAAAAAAAAAAGAAATATAATTCTGTGAATTGTTCCTCTAACCTCTATAACCAAAGAACACACTGTTAGTTCAGGAGGTGTGAAATTCCACTTTAGGTACAAGCTTCTCTAATTTCACAGTTGAATCGTAGAGTTGTCAGAAAGCCCTATTGAATAAATTTCACATTTGCATGCATTCAAGATCATTACTGAATGTGATTAGAATGAGATTCGACATCTCCATTTACTTGTTGTCTGTCGGGAAGTGGGTTTTAAATTTGAACGATCTCTAATTGTGCTTATTCCACTAGCAAGCTAGGGTGATTTGAGGCCTGTTTTGACTTGTCATAACAAAATTTACACTTCTAAAATACCATCTTTCAATAATTTTACCTTTCATCAGATTTCTGACTCTATTCTGACACAGGTACTGAATTTATAGCAAGCCATATAAATACACAGGATACAGTTTTATCATTTCATGTGATTTCTCCCTGAAAAGGTAATAATATGAGTTTTTCCCACTAGAGTATGCATAAAATTCTCATTCAAAAATGGATTTTAATATCAACTTCCAGGAACATAGAACACACTATAAGGAAAGTTTTTATTCTGTGGTCATAAATTCTGTTTGTATTATGTACAGATATGTGTCAGATATGCTCCAAATATTATGTCTAAGAATAATATAAATGATTATATAAATCAATTTTAATAAGAAAGTAGTAATTATTCAAATTTTTATTAAATAACATAAGATTTTAAATGGTAGTTTCCTTTCAAGTATTAAAAAATTAAACTCCAACTTCCAAATAATATATATACGCTCAACCATATTTTATATAATAATAATTACAATGAAGATTTTAGACATTACAGATGCATCTGTGATAGGTGGATTCAACATAGTAATATTTAAAATTGCTACTTTTTCTGTGTACTAGAGTCAAGATTATTGCTTTCTAGCTATTTTAATATAAAGTAGTTCTTACGTCATGCAATTAATTTCCCATCAATCAAAACAAAACTGTGGATGAATTTCCCATCAATCACAATAAAGTTTCACATGGAATTGATAAATGAACAATGAGAAGATAAATCAGAAATGAATAAATCCACATTGTCTTTTAGTACTTTTTGAGGTATAAATAAATAAAAATAATGGCTATATGCCATTTCATATGAAAAGATTTTAAGATTAGCTCATGCTACCTTAGTATTTTTCTGAAATGATCTAAGATATCATTAGCTTAATTTTTTTTTTTTTTTATTGTGGAGACAGAGTCTGACTCTATCGCACTCGGTGGAGTGCTGTGGAGTCACAGCTCACAGCAACCTCCAGCTCTTGGGGTCAAGCAATTCTCTTGCCTCAGCCTCCCAAGTTAATTTCATTTTAAATTTTCTATCTCATATGTATGTACTTGTTTTAGGCAACTTCATGATACTGAGGTAGACACCATGGGACCTAAGAAAGGGAATAAGAGTGAAATCGAAAGAGCTTATAGTTTTAATTTATCAATGTTAACACTATATGTCTATAATATTAAGTATTATAAGAAAGAAAAAAATAAAAGGTTTTGGAACCACAGAAAAAATAAATTTTATAACCTAGTTATGACAATGCAAGAAGCATTGCAAAGAAAGTAATGTGTTATTAAAGGATAGCTAAAATTTATATAAAAGAAAATACAAATGTACAGAACAGACTCCTAAACAGTAGAAAAGCATGGTACATATAGGAGTGATCAGATTTGTCACTCTAGTTCAATAAATACGTACCCTCCATATGTCATATTCATTGTTAGAATTGCTTATCTGTTCTCTAAGTTACTTTCCACAGTAAATTCTGCATTACGCATCAACTACTCTGATTTACAGATTGGAACAGTGAGTGAGTGCCAAGTTCAGTGGCTCACACCTGTAAGCCTACCACTCTGGGAAGCCGTGGCAGGTGGATTGAAAAAACTGGAGATGTGTAGTAAGAGATAAATTTAAAAACATATGTTGAGCAAGACTCCGGAAAAATGGAAGGACATATTAAGTGGATTCAAATAATTCATAAGGCCAAATGGCCTTATGAATTTCCTTTTCCAAAAAGGAAAAATTTGAGTGTGTTGTTTAATACAGCCAAAGAGCACATACATTTGGAGGGAGAAGATGTACTTTGATCTCCTTGAACATATGGATAAGTCCTTTAAAATTTTGAACCTCACTCCTTTTTTTTTTTTTTTTTTTTTGGAGGCAGAGTCTTATTTTGTCCCCCTCGGTAGATTGCTGTGGCATTGTAGCTCACAGTAACCTCAAACTTTTGATCTCCAGTGATCCTCTTATGCCAGTCCCCTGAGTAGCAGGGATTATAGGCACCCACATGGCAGGTTATTTTATTATTTTTATTTTTGTAGTTTTTGGCCGGGGCCAGGTTTGAACCCACCCCCTTCAGTATATGGGGCCAGCGCCATACTCCTTGAGTCACAGGCACTGCCCAGGCCAGTTATTATTATTATTATTTTTTTGAGAGACAAGGTTTGGCTCTGGCTCAGGCTGATCTCAAACTCCTAAGTATAAGCAATCCACCTGCCACGGCTTCCCAGAGTGGTAGGATTGCATATGTGAGCCACTGAACATAGCACTTAATCACTGATCCAATCTGTAAATCAGAGCAGTCAATGCTTAACACAGAATTTACTGTGGAAAGTAACTTAGTGAACAGATAAGCAATTCTAACAATGAATTGACATATGGCGGGTACATATTTATTGAAAATATCTAAGAACAAAGCCTAGAACAACCAAAATGGCCTAATATATGAAATTATTAAATGTAAGTAGAGAAAAATGTTGAGGTAAATTGGTTCTAAGCTTAGGTGTGACAATGAAGTGGAAAAAAAAATTAGAGTATCTACAAAGACTTTTTGCCTTATAGTTTTATGTGCAATTTTAAGAAAGTAATTTGTTATTCACTCTATTTATTACCTTGCTTTTTGCCTTGATTTATACAATTTAAAAACTATATTTGAGATTATGTTTTATAGCATTTGGTCTGGTCTAGGTTTGCTTGCTGAGCTCAGAATTTTAGTTGAGAAATATAACAAAGTTGCCACGTTCTTGACAACCTTGGCCAAAACTGTTTGGACTTGGAAGGTTGCTGACTCCTAGAAGTGAAACTACAGCAAGGATATGGTTAATTAAAATACACCATTTCTATTAATGTTCAATGTGCTACATAGATTATGCTAATTGGTACAGGAAGAAGCAGTGGAAAGACATAGAGAAAAAAGAGAAGGGCAAGTTGTTGACTTACATTGATTGAGTAGCAGAATACAGATAAATAAAATTCTTGTAGTAAGACAAAGTGATTGCCAAAGCTGTGTTGGACCCAGACAGATATCCTGTCTCTGAATTTCATTTTCAGCATAGGCCTGTAACCAGTCAGAAATGAGATTCTTGCCTTGTTATTAGACTTTTCCTATAATAATTTTTTCTTGTTGTTGTTGAGGAATCATTACACAGTTAAGATTTCTGTCTTTATTTGCCATGGTTTGCTGTACAGTAAAATCTTTTTTTTTTTTTTTCGTTTGTTCTATTAATATTTTATTACTCTCAATTTAAACAAATTGAGCATAGCAAGTGAATTTTTTGTTTGTGCCTATAATTTTAAGAGTCTTTACCAATATAGTAGTATTTAACTATTAATATTTTTAGTTTTAAGCAATGT
>CAUYON010205908.1:0-23344 GCA_963573935.1 Arctocebus calabarensis | reverse complement strand
GAGTATTAATGTCTTTATATAGTGATCAAGGAAATGCCATGAAGGATATCTGTAACAGTATGATCAAAATATTTCTGAATGTATATGAATCGTGCCCTGTGATTGCACAAATGTACATAATTATGATTCAATAAAATTATTAAAGAAAATAATAATAATAATGAAAATCAATATAATGAGTATGTGTGTAACAAGAATAATAAGAAGAAGCATTTAAATAAGGAAAGGTTTTCATTCCCTTCTTCAGTGTTACACCTTTATTTTAAATAATAATTGGGAATAACAGAAGCTGCATGAGCATTATAAATTCAGTTTATGGAAAACAGTAATTTGGGACCTCAAATGAAGATGTTTTTGTAAAGAAAAAGACTTCGCCCTATGATACAGATAACACTTTAATCATCATCATATTCTTTTTGTAAAAGTAAAACATTTAAAGCACATATAGATTTTATATATATAATATTAACTATTGATCCCTCTGTGTTCCAATAGATTTGCATGCTGAGTCAGTGTACAGACTTCAAAGCCAAACTTCGCCAAATGATCATTACCAAGCTTTGGCTTCCCTCTGATAAGTCCTTAACTGCTGTCGGATGCTCTGGCTCTTTATTCCTATTCTCCTCTAATGTGAAATCTTATACCTTGTTTCTTCAGAAGTCAAAATTCTCAGCCTGCTGTGGCAATTGCAGGAACTTTTAAAGATATGCTTTAAAAGGAGGAATCTCCTCCTTTTTAAACCAAAGTCGAAAATGGCTTCTCCTTGGATAACCTGAAAGTTTCTGAGAAAATCCATCAAACCCTCCTGAAGCACTGCCCTTAGGCAATACAGTTTTATTTCTTGCAATCCAACACACACGGGAAAGAAAATAACTCCCTATGTTGGTCATGCAGTAGGTTCCCTGAAAATATTCTCTAAATCACAAGAAGAATATATCTACTCTTTTACCAGAAAACTGTCAAGCTGTGTGTATTTGTTCTGTCTGTATGAAAATGGTTTTCCTGAGGAGTTGGACCCTTTTATTTTTTCTAAGGGATACTAATAGCTTAAGAGGCACCATTAGTTTTCTAACTCTACATGTAGAAACATTAATTTTACTTTAGAATACATGACTGTTATTACTATTGTTATTACATTACTATTATTTTTGTTTTGATAGTGAGAATATCACTAAATTGGTTTAGATCTTATAAATGTTGAACAAGAAACCTAAACCCAACCAAAGTTTTAGAAAAATTTAGAGTCAGTCTAAAATTGAATGCAGATATCACAGAACAAGCAATATATGTAATACTGCCTTCTGTATCCTTCACTTCACCTGTACTATAAAGAATCAAGTGAGAAAAACCCTAACCTTAGGAAATTTTTCATACTTTTTAAGTCAAATTCTTGATTAGGATAAGTATTCATTTACTTCTTTACATGGTATGACAATTAATGTAGCGAATTTGCCACTGTGGGCTTACATTGGCAGCACTGTACAAACAACTCAGTAAGGTTTCATTAACTTGGTATATGTCAGTGTCTCATAGCTGGGTCTGTGTCTACATGTGGCAGTAGTGAATTACTCAGTTCTGTTCCTTATTTTTTTTTCACTTTTTTTTTTAATTAAATCATAGCTGTGTGCATTAGTGTGATCATGGGGTACAGTGTGCAGGCTTTACCTCTTTCATATTTACATGGATGGAGCTGGAATACATTTGTCTTAGCAAAGTATCTCAAGAGTGGAAGAAAAAGTATCCACTGCATACAGCCCTACTATGAAGCTAATTTAAAGCTTTTATATGAAGTTGTGTTCATTATTGTTGTTACATGATTTTGTGTTCTGTCACAAGAATGTCAGGGCTTGAATTAGAACAATGAACAAACTTTAAATTTCTTGTTAAAATTGGCAAGAATGGAAGCCCAATAGGGACATGTTCATGTAAATTTATGGGAATAATGCCATGAAGAAATCATAAGTGTATGAATGGATTAAACACTTTTCTGAGGGGAGAGAAAACATCATCGATGAAGAGAGGTCAGGGTAGTCAGTAAGGAGCAGAACTCATGAAAATGTTGTAAAAATTCATTGAACTGTGCTTCAGAATTCTCGGCTGACTGAAAGAAGCATAGCAGAACAAGTAAACATCAACAAAGAAATAGTTAGAAAAATCTTGGCATGAGAAAGATGTATTGGAAAATAGTCCAAAAGGAACTCACTGATGAACCAGAGTAAAGAGTTCATACAGCACTGTCTGTGAGGGAGTTTTTAGCCAGTAGTAAACAAATAATTTGATTGTAACACCCTCCCTACTTACCTAACCTGGCTCCCAATGACTTTTTCTTTACCCAAAGATAAGGAAATATTAAGAGGAAGGCATTTTGATGACATTCAGGCCATCAAGGGTAATATGATGATAGCTCTGAATGCTATTCCAGAAAAAGATTTCCTAAATTGCTTTGAAGGATGGACTAGGCAGTGGTATTGGTGCAAAGCTTCCAAAGAGTGGTATTTCAAAGGTGACTGTAGTGATATTGAACAAAAAGGTATGTACACTTTTTCTTGGATGAATTAGTGAACCTAATTTTCAGACCTCATATTCCATTTAATATCTCTGTCCTAGTTCTATTACTGCACTTCAGAATAAAAAAGCAAATACAATTTGACTAGTTATCATTGAAAAGTAAATATCATATTTAATATGATTTGGTATTTAGTAATGAATATTTTTTTGTCATAGGAGGCAGAATAATACATACGTAAAGTATGATCTGCATTGACTCTTAGCTTGAAGATGTTAGAAAAATGTTGAGTTTAAACAAAGATTTAAATCAGATGTTTAACTTCTCTTTAAAAATCATATAACCCATGAATTAATATTAGAATTAAGAAAATACATGTATATTCAAATACTGAAGACTTTGACTTTGACTAAAGCTCATGTTTAAAATAAGTATTAACTTAATGTAGTGAAGTAATAGGTTACTAGAATTAATCTATAGTTTTAAACATTATTTTGCTATTATAATTTTATTTTTATACATTTTGAAGTTACATTGCTAAAGTTTTTCTTGATGTCTGGTAACACCACCTTCTATGCCTTTTTCAAGCCATCATTAACCATGAAGTTATAACCGAAGTGCATAGAGAAGAAGATATTTCTTGAAAAAGTTTATTGCTCTCTGATAACTTTTACTAATTTTTAGTATTCATGTTTTACAAGTTTAACATGATTAACCATGGGTATTTTAAACCTAGTTTCCTATTCTTATGATTCATCAATAGGAATTGAATTGTAAAATTGCCAAAGTAAAACTGGCTGTTTACTTTTTATTCATTGTCATAATACATAAATTTTTAAATAGAAATATTTGCCTTAAAGACTCTTGGCAGGAATAGAATTAAATGATAGTTCAAAATGTCTTGAACTTTGTTTCTCTTCAGTTCCACAAATGCTAACCAATACACAGTTCAATTCTACAAGCAATACAAGTTTAGCATATCCAATTTCCATTTTTCTGTCATGAATAGTTATTTATATTTTTCAATATTTTTTTCTCAAAGTTTATACGAAACATCTCAATGTGAATTAAATAATGTACGCTTTTGTAATACTCATAATAATCTCAATCTATTTTCTTTTAGTATGCAACATATTTGTTTCCTGGGGCTTCTACAACAACTAGATACAAATGTGGTGATGTAAACAACAGAAATTTGATTCAAAAACTTTGCTGTGAGTACGACTGACTAGGTCCCATGATCCTTTTTGAGCTTCATTGATTGTTGGCCATTCTTGTAGAGCCATCACTAAAATCTGTGTCTATATCTCTGTGTTATGTTTTTGCCTTCTCTCATGTACAATAACACTTTCAGTGGGTTTAAGACACACTCTGAGATAACCTGATGTTGTCTTGATGCTTTACTTACCTCTGAAAATCCAAATAATGGCACATTCTGAGTTTCTCAGTAAATGAGAATTTGGGGGCTAAACTATTCAGCTCATTACAGCCAGCTTTTATGCCCCACTCTATTTATGTCCATCTCATGTATAAAACACATCACCCTATCCCAACATCTGCAAAAGTTTTAACCCATGCTAATATCAAATTTAAATCCAAAACGCCATCTAAAATGTAACCAATTCATAAAGTCCCAGTAGAACTTTCCACTATGGTAAAAATGTCTTATATCTTTTCTGTCCAATATGATAGGTAACCCCTAGCCATATGTAACCAAATCAAAAAGTACTAAGTTGCAGTTATAGATAGGAATCTAAAGGTGGTTCATCTTGGGGCAAAACTCATTCCATTTGTGGACCAATGATATTAGAAAACAATCATTTTTTTTCCCCATAGTACAATGATAGTTTATTATAGGATAGACATCTCCATTCCCTTCTGTAGGTAGAAATTAGGAGAAAAAAATGGATCACCAGTTCCAAGAAAATCTGAGATCTACTAGAACCAGTCTCCTCAGGTTTCTATATCTGAGGACCATCATCTGGTCATCATTTTTGTTCTCTGGGCCCAACCCTATCAGAAGTGTCTTTGTCTTTTCTTGTCTGGCCTCTACCTCTACATCATGGTTCCAATCTTGGAGTAATTCCTCCTTTTGCTTAAAGGGTAGCACTATCAGCTTATCTCCTTCTTATACAATTTTGGAAGTCCAAGACCTTTTTTTTCTCCCCATCATTTCTGTTCCTTTCCATTTAAGCTGACAATGTTACTGCTAATATAATATTCTCAATAATCTTATGGGTCACTCATATGTGGCATGGGATCTATGCTGTTCAGCAAGATGGCTCTCCACAGATCCGTCTTAGATAACCACATTTGTTACTGTGGCTTCTGCTGACATGGATCTATTATTCAAACTACTCATTTCTGTAGCTAAATGCTGTCCAGGCACACTATTAGACATTTTTCAAGAGCAGGCTTTAACATCCTTTGCAATCAGCATAGGGTAAGAATTTTCCAAACCACCAAGCACTGTTTTATTTTTGCTTAATAGCTCCCTCTTCAATTTATCTGTTTCCTTTCACATTTCAAAATAAGTAGCAATGATAAATCAGACTGTGCCTTCAACATTGCTTGGAAATCTCATCATCTACATATCTAAATTAATCACTGACAAGTTCTGCTTTCTACCCAATAGTAAAAGACCACTCAGTCATGTTTTCTGTCACTTTGTAATAAAGATTGTCTTTCTTTCAGGATCCAACAGAAGTACTTGTAATGCTTATACGGAGACCTCAGCAGAAATACTTTTAATGCTTATACTTTTATAACATTCTGTTTATGATGATATATTTATTTGTTATAATAATAGACACTTTCTTTACCATCCTCGTCAATTCTTTTTGAGAACTCATCAAAATCATCTTTAATATCCATTTTTCTAACAACATATTCATCAAGGCAATCTACATTTTTTTCTATCATCCTTCTAAAAATATTTCCAGCCTCTGCTCCATGTAATTCCAAAGCCATGTAACTACTTACAAGTGTTCATCTTGTTAAGTATTTGTTACAGAGGACCCCAATTTTTAGCACTTAAACATATCTTAGTTTCCTAGAGATGCCACCAAAAAGTACTACAAATTTGGGAGTTCAAAAACAAAAGAAATATATTTTCTCATGTTTCTGGAGACCAGAAATCCAAAATTAAGCTATCAATCGACCTTCTTTAAAACCCTGGCTATCTGGCAGTTCAAAAACAAAAGAAATATATTTTCTCATGGTTCTGGAGACCAGAAATCCAAAAATAAGCTAGCAATACACCTTCTTTAAAAAGAAGATAGCTCGTTCCTATCTCCTTCTGTTTGTCTATGGCCCACAATCAACATTTTTTGGCTTATAGACACACCCCACTCTCTAAACTCACTTTCACATCGCTTTTTTCTCTGTGTTACAGTGTGTCCTTTTTTTATTTTTATTTTTAAGGACAATCTCAATGACTTTAAGACCCATGAAATGCAGTATTATTTCACATGGATTCTTGAATTACATTCACAAATATCTGATTTTCAAATAAAATCACCTTCTGAGATTTCTGGTGAACATGAGTTTAAGGGAGCACTATGTATTCAACCTACTATACTAAAGGAAATATACCAATATCCTTCCCCATGTGAAAATATGTTCTAGTTCAGCTGAATGGGGTAATACCAACACATAAAAGAGAAATAAAAAGTTTTAATTTATAACTTTCATATGAAAGCTAATTATAGCCCAAGAAAATGGGGAAAAGGGAGAGAGAGGGAAGGGGAGGTGGAAGGATGGGTGAAGGGAGGGTAATTGATGGCACCACATCTAAGGTGCATCTTACAAGGGTACATGCTAAATTTACTAAATGTAGAATATAAATGTTGTAACATAATAACTAAAAAAAATGCTGTGAAGGCTATGTTAATCAGTTTGATGAAAATATTTCAAATTTATATAAAACTAGCACATTGTACCCCATGATTGCATTAATCTACACAGCTATGACTTAATTTAAAAAAAAAAGTTTCACTTTTAGTGCATTTAGAACGTTCACGAACTTTAGAAGGGGATTTTAGGTATTAAAATGCATATGAATAAATGAACTTTGTGAGTATTACTTTTTTACGATGATTTAGATATAATCTTAATCTGTATAATTAAACTGAGATCATCAGTTACTCTTTGGGAATTTGATCAGCCTTTGATAGATCTGAAGTCAAAGGAAAATTGCAAATATTATCTCATAAACATCTCAGAGTACAAATAGGGCTATTAGCAGCTGTGTGAAAATTCCAAGGCTCTTATGGGTTCTGTGCGTCATTTAATGAAGTTAAACTATCTCCTATCTCTTCTTTAAAATTACTATTCAGGCCATTATTTTTTTTTAAGTGAAACATTTAGCAAAAGCTTTATGTGCTCTCTATAAGGGAAATGGTATCTACTAGCCACTTGTGATTATTTAATTTAATGGAATTAACTAAACTTAGAAATGTAGTTTCTTTGCCACGTTTGCCACATTTCAATGTTCTATCACTTCCTATGGCTAGGGGTCACCTAGCATATTGGAAAGTAAAGATATATATTTCAACTATTTTCATTATAGCTGAAAGTTCTAGTTGGGCTGACTTGCATAGAAAAGCAAATATTTAATGTTGTTAAAATACACATCATATGCACTTACAAACATGCATCTATACATTGACAAGTTTTATATTAAACAATACTGAATGTCTGGCAATGCAGTGTGCAAATAACCAGTCGTGCTATGCCCATTTACTCCTGGCTAGAGTTGCATTACCTAATTGTAAACCTGAACTTTTCAAGATTGCATATATACCTATATGGCTTCCTGAAACTTCATTACAAAGGACAAGAACTTTAGTTCAGTTGCAGTGTTGGTTTTAAGACCTAGAAAAGAGAGAGAGAGAGAGAAAGAGAGAGAGAGACAGCTTACTCTATCACTGGAAGTTTACACACAGACAAAGTGAAATGCCTCTCAGAATGATGAATGAGATTTCTTATTGTCTTATTGTCTACATCATTTCCAGCTCAAATTCCCAAGCAACACACAGATTACACTGGGAGTGCAAAACGGAGAATTAGCGAGAATTAGCCTGCACATTTATTTCTACTAAAGGAATGTGAGAGAATATTTTATTATACGTATGAGAGAAAATTTTCATACACACATGCACACATACACATTCATTTATGAGGTTGATGATTTTTGCTTCACTTATTTTAGAAATTAAGTTATTTTTGCCTCTCCTACTCCAAAATATACCTCAATCTATAAATCTGGGCATGGAGGTTTTGTTTTTCTCTGCACTTGTTTTTATTCTGTGTTTTTCAGACTTATGTAAGACCTTGTCTGTGTAGAACTAAACAAAATTTACTTTGAAATGTAAGTTTGAGTTTTGAGTCAGGAGAAATGACATAGGAAATGACAAGATATTTTGGCATTAGCAAAATAACAAATACTGACCACTAGGTGGGTCTGCTTAATGCTTGGTGGGCAAAACATCGGCTCTGTTTCCGAGGCTTCCTCCTAGGAGGCAGAAAACGCACTACCTGAGTGTGGGTGACAGAGCAGAAACAGCTCTGGAGGCAGAATCAGAGCAATGGATCCTGGGCTTACCACTGTGTACAACTTTCAACAGACCGTTTGACCTGTCTGGACCTTAGTTATTTTGTCTAAAATGTACAGTAATTTTAAAAAAGTGTTTACTTGATATTTGATAATTAAATAACAAGAAACTAATTATAAGGAGAATATTGTCTATGGGTTTTGTTCAGCGGTGTATTCTAGACCATGGATTAAATATCCCATTTAATTCTCCCAATTGTATAAGTAAGAAGACTCATCATTTTACAGATGAGAAAGTCAGTGTCCTGAGGCTTAGAGGAGAGAGAGAAATTACCCAGGATCATACAACTCTGAAGAGGCTTCATAGGGTATGATCGGGAGTCATTAGAGGTGGTCTGATTTCAGAGTCTGTAATGTCAGCCCAAAACTTATTTCCTAGGTATAATCAAATTACAAACATGTGTAAAGAGACTTGAAAACTATGAAGCATACACAATCATTGCTACTGCAGAGAGATTAATGATATTTCAGGAACATCATTTTAGGTGATTCACAAACTTTCCTTGACAGTAATTACCTCTTTTATTTGTGCATTTAACAATGACAATAGCAATTTGCTCATAAGCCACTTTAAATGATCAGAATTTTTTAAATCTTCCAATGAAGTAGGATGTGAATTTTTTTTTTTTTTTTTTTTTTTGGACAAGTAGCTGGGATGTTTGGCACTCTTATTTGGCTGATACAGTGACTTTCCCACAGATATATTAACTGGAACACGTATTTTTTGATTCTTATTTCCTGTTTCTTTCATTTGAAAACATAATATTACAGTAGTGGGCCTAGAAGGGAAAAAAATTCCTCCCTAAGTCATAGGAGAAAAGCTTGCTCGGAGGACACCGTGGCAGGACGTTTAGACAGTTCTGTTCGTGGCCCTACCCATCTTCTCACCTGTCGCAAATGTCCTCCCAATCTTAACTCTCATTCCTGACGCTTTTCAAAATAATCTGCGAACTCCTTTCTCTGGGCTTGCTGTTTTCTGCGCAGGTGCTCAGCCCAGGTCATCCCCCCCACCGCCCCCGTGAGGTTCCGCAGCGTCTGCACCGCCCTTCCCCCACTTACTCCTTCCTGCCAGCCTCGTAGCACCTGCCCTCCCTATAACACTCCCTGCGCGGCGGCCCTCAGGCGCTCATCCGGGTGAACTTGCCTTCCCACTTAACGTCATCTCCTAGTTTGTCTTCACTGAACTTTCTTTCTGCTCCATTAAACCCCTGGAATAAAAAGATCGCGTTTATTTCCTCTCGCAAGATTTTTCCACTGGTTCCTTTGTTCCCCCCAAACTGTGCTTCCTCTTGTGATTTTAGTATCATCGCGTTTTTCTGTAATTTCTAATGAAGATCTGTTTGCAGCCGACTTTGTGTCATTCAGCTTTGCAGCTGTCCTGATCCATAACAGGATGCCGCGAGCAAGGAACAGATGCCCTTCCCAGTTCCTCCTGCAGATTCCCAGGCTGGCTGACCGCGCGCTGCGCCTGCACCAGCTCCTTCCCAAAGAGGAGGCGGAACGTGAGATGATTGTCTCCACCAGCTCCTTCCCAAAGAGGAGGCGGAACGTGAGATTGTCTCCACCAGCTCCTTCCCAAAGAGGAGGCGGAACGTGAGATTGTCACACCGTATCCCCCACGGCAAGAGCAGGATGCCAACACGGGACCTGTGACCCAGGGCTCCTTTGGGTGAAGTTGCGTCTTTTTCAACTTCCAGCCCTCTGCGTCTACGAAGCCCTAAAATCGAGCTGCGCGACCTACACACTGTCTTCTCTCAGGTCGGATGTCCTACTCCCTTGCAGGGTCACCAGGTGTCCGGCATCGTGAACAACAGTGCGGTCCTTAACTATGCTGGTCGCTTACTAGGTGCCACACACCCTGTTAAAACATAGGAGCTGTACCTCATTGAAACCTGACAATATACCAAGGTGCAGGTTATTATTTTTTATTTCACTTTATAAATAAGCTCGGGGGGGGGGGGTATTTGTCCAAAATCTTTCAGTTAACAAATTCTTGATCTAGGATTCAAATTAATGCCTGCTGATATCAAAGCTGTATGTTCAGCCGCTGTGCTATTAAGTTGTTATCACATCGTATCTATTTGTCAGCGCTAGAAATGAAAATTTAAGGCTCTGAGAAACTCCGAATCACTACATATTGCAGATCTTTATGGAGATTATCAGACGGCCAATTACTTTTTGCATCCCAGTTTTTCTGGCAAACTTAGACATAAAATGCCTTTAAATATGAGAGACACAACAGTAATTCTGTCTGTTGCTTTGTTTTTATGTAGTGTCTTCGCATTATTCACTTTTTTACATAGTTCGCCTATAGAAAAAAAAACCTTCTGACAAGGCTGCCACAAAGTACTGGCTCTTTTGACTTATATTACTCAGAATAAATGAATTAGTCAACGTGCATATTCATATTTTAGTCTTTCGTGAATATTCTTAGTGTGAACTTTGTAAGTGAAAGTTAGCATTCAGGCTTAAAATTTTGGAGATCCAGGATGATGAGGAAATGGCCGGCTGACACTGAAAGCCCGTAGGCTAGATCTGGTTTCTTTTACCTGGATCAGAGTACATGAGATGTGTGCCCATAGTGATAATGTGTACACGTTTACATTTGGATTTATACACCTAACTCTTGCAACTGTTAAACTAGTAATAAATATTTATTTTTTATATTTATTTTATTATTTCCTTGTTTTTGGAGACAAAGTCTCACTATGTCACCCTCAGTAGAGTGCCCTGGCATAACAGTTCACAGCAAACACAAGCACTTGAGATTAAGGGAGTCTCTTGCCTCAGCCTCCCGAGTAGCTGGGACTACAGGTGCCCTCCACAACACCCGGCTATTTTTTGGTTCCAGTTGTCAATGTTTCTCAGGAAGCCTGGGCCAGGCTCAAACCCAGCAGCCTTGGTGTATGTACCTGGCCCCTACTCACTGAGCTATGGGTGCTGAGCCAATAAATATTTATTTTATTATAGTTATTGAATTAAATCTTGCTAAACTTTATCTAATTTAATTTACCTGGCCAAAAAAATAAATCTGTATTAGACTTACAGCACATTATTTACCTTTATTTAAGAAGTTTTGTTTCAGAAATGTTCCATGTGATTTAAGCTTGCTCACGGGGATAGAAGTAGGGAGACAGCACTCAAATGCAGAGTTTCCAAACCCCAGTCACTATGAAGTTTTCAAAAAATGTCATACTGAATTCAGCAAAACATTAAAAAAAGGTTCACTTACCAAGAAGAGAAAGAATAAATGCTTTAGAAAGCAAAGTTAAATAATTTAGAATCAATGTCTAGGAGTGTCATAAAAATGGAAAGGAAAATTTTGTTTAACTTAAATGCATTTTCTTTTCTTCTTTCATCTCAGTTTGCTTTTCATCTCAACATTTAGGGTTGCAAGAATACATCTTTAATGAGATGAATGATTTTCTTCCAGTTACCAATTTCTAAAAAACATGTTAGTCAAAATAAAGAAAAAAAATGTTTCTCTTTTAGCTTTTTTTAATATAAAACAGAGCCTTTATATTATGTAAATTAAATAAGTAAATAATGAGACACTCAAGTTTCATTTTTGTGGTTCTAGGGGAACTCTTGATCTCAATTATTTTTAACAAAAATCTGTAGTTTGGCAGTTGTAAATTGAGCTGCAATAAATAATCTAGTGCAAATGACCTTATGATAAAATGATTTTTTTCTTCTGGGTAGATGCCCATAATACAACCCAGGAATGGATTAACCAGCTGTGATATGTATATACCATGGAACAACACTCAGCCACTAAAAAAGATGAAGGTTTTAAATCTTGTATTAGCCTGGATGGAATTGAAACATATTCTTCTTATGCAATAAGAAGTAAAGTGCAATAAGAATAAAGTGCAATATTTGCACTTTATTGAAACATATTCTTCTTATGCAATAAGTAAAGTGCAATAAGAATAAAGAAGCAAGAATCCAATGTACTCAATTCAGATATGAGGACAATTGATGACCTAGTACATGGTGTATGTGGGAGAATGGGGGAGCAGAAAGAAGGAGGGGGTGAGGGCATCACAGTGTGACTTACCTCTTGGGAGCAGAATGTAAATTATGAGGGACTTTACCTAACAAATGCAATTAGTGTAACCTGGTTCTCTGTACTCTCAATGAATCCCCAACAACAACAACAAAAATCTGCAGTTGAAAGCTTTCATTGTTGATCTGAGTCTTCAAATAGTGTTTAATTCACCCCATGTTTGCATAATCTGATCACTTCTTCTCTGAGTCTCTGATTCTCTGTTCCTCCTCTATAATGCCATGAAGGTGTTCTTCCTATACTCCTCCTCTGAGCATGTGTCCCAGTTATTACTTTCCTGAGGTTTATAACCATTATGTAAATTCAGAACTTCATGATTCAGAATATAAGGGCTTTTAGAGTCTTTTTATCACCTTTTTTTCATTATGTCCATTTTACTTCATTCAAATGCAACTTCCCTGTTTCCAGTCCATGCCTTACATGTTTCCATTTTAGAAAGATCATTCTTGGTTTCATATAGGGAGTAGCTCAAGCAATGGCAAAGAAAGAGATGAGAAGACATATAATATTCTTAAATGAGTTATTCTAGAAAAAAATAATGTAGGTGGAAGAATAAATTATACTCAAAGCATAATAGCAGCATTTTCTTTAAATAAAGGAAAATGTACACCCAAAGTTAGAAAATAAGCACTGGGTACCAGAGAGAAAAATGCTAAATTTCAACAAAAATTTAGATTATACTGGTGAAGTTTCCAGAATCATCCAACAAAATAAGGAGAAATAAGTATTAGAAAAACACTAAAAAATGTATGGTAATATGCAACAAGTGTAAATCTTTATGTTCAAAAAATTAAATGAAAGAAAAAGATGCCCTTATTTTTAAACAGTGAATACACCATAATGATATTCAAAGAAATAAGTCTATGAACTGAAAATATTGACTGAACAATAAAGTTCAATGGAAGTATATATTGTACTAGTGAATTTGTTGGAAGTATTAATTAAAATTCATAAACTGAGAGATGGTAATAAGTAAGAAAAGTGTACAGATTGAAAATAAAGCAAGATAAACAAAATAGGGCGATGGATCCAGGGGAAGGGTAGAAAATTTATATTTTCTGCAGAAAATGATCTTCACAAGAGGATCTACCTCGAAGAATCATCTCCAAAATACACATTTTGAATTTAAATGAAGGGTGAAGGGTAAATTGTGTAGGATTTCCTTTCCTTGTTACAGTGCAATAGAACTCCCTACCAATGGTAATGTTCCTACAATAAGAAAATGATCCTTTTTTTGAAACTATCTTCTATTTTATTTATCAGTATTAGTTGTCTATTATTTGAGACTTTGGAAAACAAGAAAAAAGAAAAAGAAAATGAACCTAAAAATTAATGAGATATTGATTTAGAGCAGAGTAAGATATGATCTGGATAATGTCGTGTTGGAGAGAAATACAGGGAGGGGGTTGGAAGGATTAGATCATGGAAGGAGGAAGGAAAATTGTGCTCATTCCTTGCCATGAACATAAGTGCAAAATATGAACATAAATCTGGAACTGCAGCTCTATTATCATCATACCTGTTCCACCAATTTGGATTATTCCTTAAAGGGAATTTTTGACTGAAGAGAGCAGTGCTGTCTCTTACCTGTGTAGTAAATTTTGGTTACAGTAGAAGTCTGCTATCAAGCTTTAGGCTGGCAAAAGATGAAGAAGAAATAGAATTGAAGTGGCCCATGAAATATTAAAAGCCCTAGATAATTTGTAATGCATTTAGTTATAAAATAATAATAGTTCTGATAGAATCCTTATATGCACATAAGAACAACTACACATTATTGTAAAATTCCCATTTTCAATAACAATAAACCTATTAAGGAGTTTAAATAAGTCTTAGCTATGCAAATAATTTATGTTCCTACCTAGAAAGACTTAAGCATAAAAAGATCATAATTGTTCAAAAATTATTTTGGGAATTCAATTGGATAAGTATATTAACAAGATTTATTTCATAAAGGGAAATATGGGCAAACTCACTTAAAGGCTCCTAGAAAAATAAACATGCAACAATATACAGGATAAATTTTGCCAAAGAAGAATAATTAGAGAGAAATCAACTTTTCAGAACATAATTAAAAATTATTAGATTTCAAATTTTCTTCTCACAATAAAGCAAATATGGATCAATGGTTTAAATGTTTTAAATTATAAGGAAATTAAAATTTAAAATAGAGAAAACTGATATGAAAATAATTAGAGAGTTTTTAATTAGCAAAATACAGAATCCACGAAAGAAAGATCTCCATGTAAAAAATATACATAAACAAATCTCACAAACTAGTGGAAAATTAGAGTACATGTGATATGAAAATGCTAATTTGTTTAAGATATAAAGAACTAATGAAATTAATAAAAATTTAATAAATCATAAAAATAAATTCATTTAAAAATATATAAATCTATGATTAGAGGTACAACCATATGCAGAATATAAAAATGCAAAATTATTGTTGGTTCAAAAATATGTAGTTTTTTTTACTCACTGGATTGGTACAAAATACATATTTTAAATTACCAAATTTTAATATGTTGGGGAAATAAGTACATCATGGAGTACAACAAAATATGTACATGGAGGTTAGATTAAAAATGTTAATTAAAATTCTGAATGCCTATATCCTTTGATACTAAAGTTTCAGTTCCAGAAAGTTATCTTATACATTTCCTTTTACCTGTGTTTCAATATTTTCTGAAAGAATGTTCAACAAAGTACTTGTAGAAGCAAAAGAGTGAAATAAACTAATTGCCCACAAGTAGGGTTGTGTGAAAGGCACATGGAATCCAATATGAAGGAGTGCTCCACAGATGTGCAGAAAGAGTGGGGGGCTTACAAGTCCCAATAGGGAGAACATTCAATATTTTAAGTGTAAAAAACAAAAAGGGCATATACTGTAGGAGAGAGAGAGAGAGAAGAGAAAATCTGTAGTAAAATATTCCAATCAAAAATACACTACTGGGACTTGATCAAACTAAAAAGAGTCAATTACTTTGAAATTTGCCTTTATACATGTTCTTTTTTTCCTGAGTTAATTTTATTAAATAAAAATAAAAGTACTTAAATAAACTTTGTAATTGTACTTCAAAATTAAGTTAAATATTTATTAGAGAGCCCAGATGGGCACTGAAATTTGTATGTGACTTAGTCTTTTTTATCATGTTATTTCCTGTCCTTGGAGTCTTGTGTTCAAGTGCTCATTTCTCATTCTTAGTGAATCTCTTTCCATTAAGTATATCTTCTGTTCTCCCTTGATATTATTTCGTTTTGACTCCTATCCATAAGAATTCATTACTTCCTAATGAAAAACTTACTCTTTGAAGAGATATTTCTATAGCTAAGGCAATATTTTAAGAAAACCAACATAATTATTCCATTCTTTTATTCCTCATATGTTCTATAACATGGGATTCCAACTGTATGTAGAAGAATATGAAAAATAATCACTAGTGGGATGCACTGGCTCACACCTTTAAGAGGCCAAGGCAGGTGGATTGCTTGGTCAGAAGTTGCAGATCAGCCTGAGCAAGAGCAAGAGTGAGACACCGTCTCTAAAAATAGGCAGGTGTTGTGTTGGGAACCTATAGTCTTGTCTGCTTGGGAGGCTGAGGCAAGAGAATCACTTGAGCCCAACAGTTCGAAGTTACTGTGAGCTGTGATGCCACGCAACTGTACTGAGCATGACAAAGTGAGATTCCGTTTCAAAAAAAAAAAAATCACTATGGCTATGGTGTCAGATTTAATTAATGAAAATACAAGATACTCTGTTCAATTAGAATCTCAGGTAAACAAGAAATACAGAAATGTAAATTTTTAGTATAAGTATGTCACATGCAATATTTGGTAAATACTTATTTTAAAAATAATTTTCTATTTGAAATTAATATTTACCCAAGCTTCCTGCATTTTATCTGAAAACCCTACTAATGATATACTAAAGATAAAAATAATTTTGGTATCTCTTGAGATGATAACTTTCTGGAAACTTACGATTTCTGAATCCTGAAGTGTTTCTCATGGCAAGTAACATTCATCTTTGAAGAATTTACAAAGAATAACTCTACACATAACACTTAAAATATTTTTAGTTTAATTTTATATTTATGCCTGAGATTCCTCATGAGCAAATATGGAATTAACATAAAGAAACAAAGAAACATGAAATTGTGCTTATCATCTAGGTTGTACTAATTTTCCCACAGATTATGCAGACATGTATTTCCATTTTGAAAATGCAAAAATAAAAATCCATAAATACTTTTATAAAATTACACTGTTTGAGGGCAAAAAATTCTTTTCATCACAAAAATTAGAGCCCACACGCATATCAATTTTGAAACAGATTTTTGCCCATTTTTTTCTTTTTGGAACTAAAAATAAAGAGTTTCATAGTTCATACTACATACTCTAAACGTATACAGCCTAAAGCACAATTTTCAGCTGAATTTTAAGCCCTTGTGAAATGGGGCTTCTAATGGAAATACTGACAGACTGCTAGCTACAGGGACACCAGCAGGCACCACTATAATAAATGGGTCTGTGAGAGACATGATATAGGCCCATAGGTAATTAATGGCAGAAATAAAATAAAATATAGGCACACCATCCCACTGAGAGCATGATGCAATGGAAGAAACTTGTAATAAAACACAAAGAATGTCCATTTAGCAAAGAACTGTGAGGAAAGACTTGTAAAATAAATCATGAGCCAGGTTTGCAACTATAAGCAGTCATTGCAAATTCCCTTACAATTAGGATTTTTACAAAAACACTGTAAAATCATTTTTGGCTAAGTGAACTTACTCTGTGTAAAGGATTGAGAAGGCAATGAAATATAAAGTCAACTACTCAGGAAAGCTAATGATATCCAGGGTTTTCTAGGTTGGAATGTCTCATTGTATGGATTCCAAGAATATCACTCCATATTGCAGAAGAACAGAGTGTAAACTATATTCTTCGAACACAGAGTGATATGTCTGTATTCTATGTTCCATCAAAATTTTACTTCAGTCTCCTAGCTGCATTTTTATTTCCCCCTGCAAAATAAAAAGACCCTTAGACCTTTGGCCGTAATTTTCTTGATCATTAGAGGATGATTGACATCAGTTTAATCAACTGAAATCCACTTTACTTCGTCTCTACATAGGCCTTTAGTTCAGGAATTCTTTTCTAGACTAAATGGTGTCCCAGAAGACAATATATGAAGATTAAGACCCTGGCAGTTGGGATGATGTGAGGTGGGTGGCTGGAGGGGGATGGCAGCAATGAGTGGGAGAGAGAGAATGAGAGAAGAAAGAAAATGACTACGACAGATTATTGGCCTACAAATTTTAAAATCCTCTGTCGTGTTTCCTGGCCTCAGGGTGGCAATAAATTAATTCTCTATGTTAAATGGGATTGTCAAGTCCAAAAAAAGTTGGAATGACTCAAGGTCTCATGGCTGAGACACTGGGAAGAGTAATGACAAGTATCAACCATTTTCTCCTGCTGAAGATTTTCCATTTTAACATATTGCCCTCGTAATTTTATAAAAGGGAAACATTTTGCATGATTTAGAAATGCTCTTTTTTTGCTTTACAAGCATATATTTGGGCTAAATAATTTAGATAAACTGCTTCAACTAGTAGTCTTTCTATAGATATTGAGTTATGGTTTCTTAAACATAAAAGCATCATAAATAATAAGTGCTATTATTATTGCTATTATTATTAACTATTATTATTTTCTCATTACTTTATTACAACTATTACTACTTTTCTACTATAAGAGAAAATATTTTACTTAATAAAGACACTATCATTTTCCTAGTAAAATTTGTAAAAATATCCAAAGCCAAATTTTGATAGCAGTAATTCTCTTTTTTCTCACCTTTTTGTTTGACCTCCAAGAGCTATAACCTTAATAAGGATGAGTCAGATTCACTGTGATGAAGAAAGAATAGAGAATAACTTATCAAAAAAGATCATTTTAAATTTCTGATGATGACTAACTAATTTTGTAAAATTAATGGAAATGCATTGAATTTATGTTTTTTGCTGAGAGACTGATATTAGCTATTTCCAATTTTAAGATTACTGGAATTATAATTTACAGTGGGAACGTGGTGATAAAATTGTTTTCAAATTGTTTATCTTAAAGTGGCAAAAAAAGTAGAAGTTTGGTGGACCATTAATTTTAAACTTTTCATTTTTAAAACTCTATTTTAATTGCACTTTTTGCTCTTGTGCAAAATAAAGAAATTCCTCTAATTTTAAATGTGAATTGAACATAGGAAAATAGAGAGATCAGCAGTTAAAATGAGATAATCTACAATTCCTGATCACTTTGCACTTTTGTTTCTTTTCTTTTCTTTTCTTTTCTTTTTTTATTAAATCATAGCTGTGTACATTAATGCAATCATGGGGTACAATGTGCTGGTTTCTATACAATCTGAAATATTTTCATCAAACTGGTTAACATAGCCTTCATGGCATTTTCTTAGTGCACTTCTGTTTTGACAGCTACGTGGTGTGTTGGTACAGGAGACCAAACCTAGCCCCATACAATTTGGATAGTCAACTAAGGGATAAGCAGTAAGGCCCAAAGTGCTACACCCTCAGAGTAAGAACAAATTAGAAGAAAGCCCACTCTACAAAGAAAGGCAATGGGGAATCTGGCCTCTTTTACTCAAGTGGAAGAAAATTATTTTCCAACATGTAACATTAGGGAAATATTACCATGCAACCCAAGCTCAGATAGCCTGTGTGGTCCAAAATACTTTTATCCCAGTGTTTACTTGCAAGTGATCTCTGATATATCAATTTCAAGCATTCACTATATAGACAATAAACTTACTGTGTCCCTGGATTTCAGTTCCTTTACCTCTAAATGTTTTCATTCACGTCTTCAGTCAATAGACCAGCTTCTAGGTCTCATAAAATTAGACCTTAAAATAGTTAATAACGTATGATTTCAAACTATTTATAAAACTAATATTCACTTTTATATTTTTATTGATATATATTAAAACTAGGGAAATCTTTTGATTATATTTCTGGCAAATTGAAATTTTGTATGTAATAATCACTTTTTGCATTACCTGTGTAATACTAATTTAATGCTTTTATTTATTAAAACTATAGATCTTAATAACTTCTTTTATCATATTAAAATATAGCATATACATGTTTTTAATTTATAAATATGATAACTTGTAATAACAATGATTTATTACAATTATTATTATTATTTATTCATGAATAATTTTTAAATTAATTGAATTATTTTGACAAATTCAAATCATAAATGTATAACACGACTTACATAATCAGTTAAAATTTGTAAATACATTTTGAAATGTAGTCACAAAGTTAATAATCTAAAACTCTTTGGGTTTTAAATATGAAAAAGATTTTCAAAATCTACCTATAAATGCATAGGTAGATTTTGACAAGCTGAGAAATGATCACCATGGTTAGAAAACTTATTGGTAAGCATAATTCAAAGGTATTAATACCATTTTTCCAATTTATTTCATACACTTCTATTTATTTCTGTGTATTTCAATAATATAAACCAATCTGTAATACAAATACAGAGGGAATTAATATCTCAGACTGGCTAATATTACTGGGTTGCAGAGTTGGTTCCAAGTCATTGTTACAGACTTGGGTTATGGTCCAAGATTCTGGACAGGCATGTGAGTGAGATCTGGGCTTGATTTTTGGGATGACTTTATCAGATTTTCATATTAAGGAGTTGGTTTGGGGAAATAATTCCATCTGTATTGAAAGACTCCACAGAAACCTTAAAAGTTATGCTTGTAAGCTTAGATTTTATAGCTAAGTTTTTTGATTCAGTGCATAAAGTATTCTCGGGGTAACTTTAAGACTTGTCCTTGTTGTATTTTCATATAATTCTCTTAACTTTTAAAATTTATTTGGAAGATGGAATTTTGTACCCTACAACATATTGTGGCTAATCTCTTTAATGCCAGAATTGCAATTAATACAATTTATACTTCAGATTCTAGAAATGGAATTTCTTGTTGCTAAAGTAAAAATCATTGAGCTCTGTCTAATTTTTGTATTTTACTTTCTTACTGTAGACTTTATTATAATTTTATACTTACTGGACTAAATTCTTAATTCTGTATAACAAATTACTCTCAACATTAACGATACAACCAATAAGCAACAATAACCATTTTCCCCATAGTTTTTTGTAAGCCAGGAATTCAGAAGGGTTCAGATATAGGCTGTGGCTGCTAGTATATTCAGGTTTGACCAAGTTGGGGTTCCAACATGGCTCACTTACAGAATTGGCAGGTGATGCTCATTCTTGTCTGGAATTTCAGCTGAGACAGTCAATTAGAGAACCTACATATGGCCTTTTTTATATGATGGCTTACAGAAAGGTAACCTTAGAATAGCTGAAGTTCTTACATGGTAGTTGTGGTATGAGTGGCCCAATGGGTAGGGAGCTATATTTCTTTTATGTCCTAGCTTATGAAGTTAAACATATTCACTTTCTTCTGTGTGCTATTGATCAAAATAGTTACAAATCTAGATGGATTCAAGAGAAGATCGTAGATTTCATCACCAGATGAGAGAAGTGTCAACAAAATTGTTGCCATTTAAAGAAATTAAGATAATATTTATTGACAAACTAAAGTCACTTAAATAGACTCCAAAATTATGATTTATCTAATCCTAAAATTACTACTTTGTTAGGGGGACTTTTTCACATAACTTGAAGTTAAAGACAACTTTTTCTTTTTGCATGTGAGAAGTTTCATTCATTACATTTATTACATAATTTTGTGCACCATAAGTTATATTGGTATTTCTAATTGAAGTGGTAAACTGTTATTTGCAATGAAAGATAGAAAATTCATTTTGATTCACTCTTATAATGCTTTTCCTTTTGAGAGCATTTTTATTTTATGGCATTTTTTTAACAAAACATTTTCTTACTCCTACAAATAAGATAGTCTTTAATTGATCAATAAAACTTTAAGGGCCTTGTTACAGATGTTACAAACGGAATTTATCAAAGGCACATCTCTCATCAAGAAAGTAGAAGAAAGGTGCTTGAGTACAGGATATGTCAAATTGGACAAGTAAGACCACAAATTGAGTCTTCTTCAATTTAGAATACAAGATAGATAACTTATTAAGAATGAAATGGCAAAAACATTTTTTAATACTAACCCTCTGATTTCTGGTGATCACAATATATTTAACATGCAGATTATCTTTAGCCAGAAGAATTTTTTCAGGAAAAGAATGCTTTCCAACAGCTTTCAATAGCTCAAGATGGGAACCACACACGCTTGCTACATTTCAAGGAGTGATGAAGCTAGGAGGAGGTGGTGTGGGAATCTGAGGCTGATTGTGAATTAACACTTATTTTTGTTTACTAATTCTTTCCTCACCCAAACCTCTCCCCTCATGTTAGTTGCCTGATTTGTTTTCATCTTTAAAGTACTTTTGAAAAATATTTGTTATTTTGAGATACTTGTAGATTTACATACTTTTGGAAGAAATAATTTAGGGAGTACCCTCTACTCAGCTCCCCAGAATGGTAACATCTGAGAGTATAGTATGATATCGCAACCAGGAAATTGACATTGATACTCTCTGGCAACTTTATTGAGACTACGTGAATTTTACACGTACTTATCTATATGTATATATATGTATGTGTGTGTGTATGTGTTCATTTCTATGAAAACTTATCATGTCTAGTTCACCTATTCACCATCACAGTTAAGATACAAAAATGTTCCATTATCACAAGAATCCCCAGCACTGCCCTTTTATAACCCTCCTCTACTTTCCATATTTATTTACTATTAGATTCAATATATGCAAACTAACAATTTAATAAACATAATTAATACAATGAGAGCATAGGGAAAAAACAAAGATTATAGAAATTAGAGATTTTGAATTGAAAGTCTTTTTAGAGATAATTAATGTAGATTATCACTATTATGCATGCAACTAAACAAAAATTGATGAGAAAACCCAGCAATTTCCCACATTAAATGCCCATATAAATACTTTGAATGAACATTGTATATATCAAGTTTTAAATGACCAGGTAGGTATACTCTTCTCATTTGTTAACTTACATAATCAAAACTTTTCTTCATGTTATTTTATTTATTTTTTTAATTGTCTTTATTATTAAATCATAGCTGTGTATAATAGTGCAATCAAGTGGTACAATGTGCTGGATTCATATACAATCTGAACTATTTTCAACAAACTGATTAACATAGCCTTCCTGGCATTTTCTCAGTTGTTATATGAAGACATTTGTATTCTGTATTTAGTAAGGTTTGCCTGTACCCTTCTAAAATGCACCATAGGTGTAGCCCCACCAATTACCCTCCCTCCATCCCCACCTCACTCCTCCCCTCCACCCTCTTGCCCCTTTCCCCATATTTTTGTGCTATAGTTGGGTTATATCCTTCATATGAAAGCTATAAATTAGCTTCATAGTAGGGCTGAGTACATTGGATACTTTTTCTTCCATTCTTGAGATACTTTGCTAAGAAGAACATGTTCCATATCCATCCATGTAAACGTGAAAGAGGTAAAGTCTCCATCTTTCTTTAAGGCTGCGTAATATTCCATGGTATACATGTACCACAATTTATTAATCCATTCGTGAATCGATGGGGACTTGGGTTTCTTCCATGACTTAGCAATTATAAATTGGGCTGCAATGAACATTCTGGTTCAGATGTCTTTGTTATAATGTTATTTTTGGACTTCTGGGTATATACCTAGTAAAGGAATTATAGGATCAAATGGCAGGTCAATTTTTAGATCTCTAAGTATTCTTCAAACCCTTCCAAAAGGAACGTATTAGTGTGCATTCCCACCAGCAGTGTGGAAGCGTTCCCTTTTCTCCACATCCACGCCGACATCTCTGGTTTTAGGATTTTGTTATGTGGGCTAATCTTATTGGAGTTAGGTGATATCTCAAAGTTTTGATTTGCATTTCTCTGATGATTAAGGATGGTGAGCATTTTTTCATGTGTCTGTAGGTCGTGCACCTATCTTCTTTGGAGAAGTTTCTCATCAAGTCCTTTGCCGATCCTAAGATGGGATCACTTGTTCTTTTCTTGCTAATATGATTGAGTTCTTTGTGGATTCTGGTTATTAAA
>CAUYON010205907.1:0-22657 GCA_963573935.1 Arctocebus calabarensis | reverse complement strand
CCTTTTGAAGTACTATTTTGAAAAAAGATACTTTTTTTTTTTTTTTGAGACAGAGCCTCAAGCTCTCACCCTCGATAGAGTGCTGTAACATCACAGCTCACAGCAACCTCCAATTTCTGGGCTCAAGCGAGTCTCCTGCCTCTGCCGCCCAAGTAGCTGGGACTACAGGCATCCGCCACAACGCCCGGCCATTTTTTGGTTGCAGCCATCATTGTTGTTTGGCAGGCCCGGGCTGGATTTAAACCTGCCAGCTCAGGTGTACATGGCTGGCGCCTTAGCCCATTGAGCCACAGACGCCGAGCCCAGTTTCTTTTTTAAAATATATGTAAAAACACTATAAGAATGATACTTTTTCCCCAAATGGTTACACATTGGACATTTATTCACTAAGATATTTTTCCCCACAGATTGAAAATGCTAACTTTTTCATGTGCTAAATCCCTAAACATAGTTGAATTAAGGCTGTACATTTTGTTTCTGAAACATCTATTGGTCATTAAATATGAAATATCCAATTTCAAATCCAAGTTTAGTTTATTCTATCTCAAAAAAGGGGCAGTGCAATTAAAGTAATCACCTAAACTATCAATGGTAGCTTGTTAAAGAAGTGTGAGAGTAAGTGGCAATGAGATCATGAAAGATATTTTCCAAATCTTGTTGAGAATTGAATTTTTTTCCTTTTAAAAAGAGGTCCATAGCCAGAAGTAGTAATGGTTTGTTGGTGCAAGGTCTAGTGAATATGGCGGATGACGGGACGTTTCTAAGTCCAGCTTTTGTAGTTTGAGTAGTAGTGTTTGTGTGACATGTGGTCTAGCATTGCCTTGCAAGAGGATTGGCCTGTCTCTATTGACAAATATCAGCTGCTTAATCACAAGCATCCTTATCATTTCATCCAAATATTTGCAGTAGACATCTGCCATAATCAAGTGACCAGGTTCCATGAAGCTGTTGTGGATAAGATGAGTGCTAGACCACCAAACATACACCATTAGCTTTTTCTGATGAATATTCAGTTATGGACTGATTCCAGAACTTCAGCTTTATCCATCCATTGTGCCAAATGCTTTCAATTGTCAAAAATAATCCATTGTTCATCACATGTAACACTGCTGTGTAGAAACTGTTCCCTTAAATGTCAAGCCTCAAGACTATTTCTCTTCTGATGCTCATTTAATTCACAAGGAACCCATCTATCCAGCTTCTTTACCTTGCCAATTTGTTTCAAATGGTCCAATATTGTTGGAATGGTAATGTCAAACTTTGCTGTTAATTCAAGTAGGTCGAGATGTATTTGCTTCCACTACAGTTTTAGGTCTTCATTATCCACTTTGGTCTCAGGCCACCCTCATGGCTCATGTTCAAGACTAAACTCACCCAGAACTTCTCAAACTATCAATGTACTGTGTATTCATTAGTCATAACCTTCCCAAACAGTTCTTTGATATTTCGAACTGTTCTGCACTGCACTGATTCCACAATGGAACGCACATTTGAAAATAGCACAAATCATGGACTTATTTATGGTTTCACAAAAATTGCTCTAAAGAAAACTGGAAGGATAGTCACAAACCAACAGGCGTTTTTGTGACTTTTTTTAGTTGATGTCACCTTTGGAATTAAACATAAGCAATATGTTCATTAAGAAATTGTTTTGTTTTACAATTCAGGTAGTTCTTAAAATTTCTATCTATAAAATGTTATTAATTTAAAAAAATATTTTAACAATTATAAAATAACTTTAGGAAGCATGAAGGAAAAAGAAGGTGAATTTTTATTTCAAGGTCTCTGATTAGTACTTTGAGTCCAGTCCAGTCAAATTACGTTTTATGGGTGGCACCTATGGCTCATCGAGTAGGGCACCGGCCCCCTATACCAAAGGTGGTGGGTTCAAACCCAGCCTCGGCCGAACTGCAAAACAGAAAAATAGCTGGGCGTTGTGGTGGGCGCCTGTAGTCCCAGCTACTTGGGAGGCTGAGGCAAGAGAATTGCCTAAGCCCAAGAATTGGAGGTTGCTGTGAGCTATGTGATGCCACGGCACTCTACCAAGGGTGATAAAGTGAGCCTCTGTCTCTGTTAAAAAAAAAAAAAATTACATTTTATGATATCAAAGTAAAGAAAAAAACATGTCAGCCCAGAATCATCCCATTTAAGAAAAGGGAAAACTCAGAAAATAACTTAGTAAGAACAAAAGATCATATAATCAAATTACACTTGTAAAATTCAACACTTAGTAATAGAAATACATAACATATAAAAACAACTCTGACCATTTAGGCAACACCTATCATTTCCCAGGCACTGCGCTAGATATTTTATGATCATGATTCCCAAATTTTAAAAACCATTTTTAGGTAGCTGGCTAAACCGGGTTTTTGTTTTTTGTTTTAGTTTTGTGTTTTTTAAAACAGAAAAGGAAACTGGAGCTTATTAAAGCTCCAATGACTCATCCAAGGCCACACAACTGGGATGTGAAACTGTTTTGCTTCCATGCCACATAGCACTTACTGCAGAGAAAAACAGCTAGGCAAATTGCTCTTGCTATTCAGACTAATTTCCATTTTTAAAATCCCAGACACACCTGCTAGTCCAATATGGTGATATCTACCTTTCATGATATTAAGAACAGAAAAAAAATCCATTATTTTCTCATCATGAGTTTGGAAAACTAACTAGTATCACGGATAACAATAATAAGCTATTCTTGTCCTCGGGTCCAAAGATTCATATCTGTCACTCAGAACAGGAAGTTCTTTGTTTTGAATATAAAACAGAATATACTAGCCACAAAAGCATGTCAAAAAGCTGTTGATCTGAAACCCCATTTTTGAGCCATTTCTGTATAGTAAGAATCTAGCCTGCATTTGTCAGTGATACAGAGAATTTTAAACTTAGAAGTCCCTGAAGACGTCACCCTGTTTCAGCATCATGGTGGAGTCTACACAGGCACAGTGAACAAAGCGTGGCCCTTGCACACAGCCCACTGTAAAGAGAGGCCCTTGCAATGGCCTCTTTTTAAGTCAGTGTCTCGCCACGCTGCAACTCATGCCCACTGTCTGCTCGATGAAATACCACAATCACCATCTGGTCTACTTTCCTGCTGTCATGTATAGACCGTGCTGTCTACCCCAAACCCAAAGGGATTTCTGCCATGAAGTCCACAGCCACACCCCAGTACTGAGAAGTATTTTCAGTGATTCATTGCAGACCAGGTTTCAACATGTTTCCCATGCAGGAAGGACTGCTGTGCTCCAGGCTTTCTCCACACTTTATACTTGGCATAGGGTGTAAGGTAATCCAGAACTGTGACTGCAACTGAAACTTGTGGGTCTTAGTGAATTTTCCAAAGCAGCTGCCCAGCAACACCAGCTTCTCCCCAGAGATAGTGGTGGCCAACTTCAGAATCTTCTCACAAAGTACGCTCAGTGGTTGTGCAGCTTGAAACAGCACATCCCATCGGCCTGTTGGCCAAGAGCTAAAGATTCTCCCCAGTATAGTGCACGATCTTCTCAAACATTACATGTTTCAAAGTCTACATTTTTAAAGTCCACATTTCCCCACTCTAAAAATGTGCATTTGAAAGAATGGGGATGTACCGTTACAGTAAAAATAAAACAAGAAGCATCAAAGTGAAATGTCAGCAATATCAACTGTCAAACTTAGTACTTAAGGAAATTGGACATTTCGTACTTAATAACTTGATTTCTTAGCTAGTGCTTACTATAATTTCAGCAATTTTATTATACATTGTAACATTTGGTAAGGCAAGTTTCCTTCTTAATATTATTTTCAGAATTCTAGCTGCTCTTCAATGTTTATTTCTCGTAATGAAATTAAGAATCATTTTGTCAAGTGCCTCACCAAACTTCACGACAACAAATGAGGATTTTGATTGATATCACAATGTGTATAATTGTAAACACATTTGACCTTTTAACAAAAAAAAAAATAAAATGAAGACTACTTTTTCTAAGTTATGTCTACTCATTCAAATCTTTTGCCATGTTCTCAACTCTATCAAAGTATCTTATAGAATGTTCTAATTTTACTTTCAGTTCCTGAATATTTCTTAAGATGATTGATTTTTCTAGATATTAGAGGTTCTTTAATGGAAAATGTAAATGGAATACTTTCCCTTTATATTTTCTATATAAGAACATATTTGAAAACTGTTGATTTTATTTATTTTATAACAATCTACTTTTATACCCATATTTTCTTAAGGTTTTCATGTCTGTAAGATATTTATATATTTTTTTCAGTATTCTCAAGGAAGATAATTGATTTAAAATAGTTCAGGAAACAACTGAGCAAATAGTATAACTTGTAATTGAAAAAGTAACTGCTTATTTAAGACACACACATATATCCCAACACAAATGTATCAGAAGAATCCCCAGATTGGGACATGTCTTCTTCTAGAATTTAAATACTAGCAAAAGCAAGGAATTGGTATTTTTGTAAAGCACTCACTGTTTCCAGAACTCTTCTTCTGCAGCACCATTTTATTTCTCTAATAAGAGCATGAACTTCCTTCAGAGAGGTTATTCTAAGCAATCACTCCTTTTTTAGTGATTCTCAAAAAATCAAATGTTGCAATTTAAAAAAATCAGAATAGGAAAAACATCTCATCTGATACTTCTGTTACATTTTCTTTTACCAGATTCACGGCTCATGATTAACAATGCACATAAACTTGGCTCTGTGATTTTGTGTTTAGATAATGATTGAAATCCATTAAACTATCCTTTTATGGTTGATGTTCTGTCAGCTGAACATCCAGCAGATTCTTTTTATAGAAATATGATTTGATCTCCAATGTCCTGGAACATGTTTTTTCCAGCTATTTGGCTTCAGGCTTATGCTAATTACCAGGCATTATCTCACAACTTCTGTGGCACATAGGAACATTAAAATTCTACCACCCCCAGAAGCTTTTATAGAGGATTAACCAATGGAATTCCTACAGCCTCTCTGCAGGTACTGAGTAAGTGATAGCAGGTTTTTAACCCTTTGTTGTATCAAATTTTGTTTTCCCATATGTCTTATCTCTCTATGTCTCTTAGAAGTTCCTTGGGAAGAGTGAGGAGAAAGTAACATTCTTGAACTCCGAGTAAATACCAGGCTGATCTAATTGCTCTGAATATATTTTCTTATGGTAAATATCAGTTTTTATTGACATCTTATCTCCTAAGAGAGCTACCTCAGCACCCAGTTAATAATATGACTGAACAGTATTTCTTCCATGTAAATGAAACAATAGTTTCTTTATTCTTACTTTGCATTGCCAACTTAATAAAAGTTCATTGTTAATCAAAATATGGAAAGAGTTTAGTGAGGTTTTCGAGAATAGTTTTGTATCCGTGTTATATTTTCTCAAAGAAACACCCTGTGTTACAGAAGAGACTTGCTAAAGATATAGAAGATGATTTTTCTTTTTGTATCAGTTCTTTTGGCCAATAAGGTTACTTAATAACATTAGTCACTGCTACTACTTCCTCACTGATTCTACTAATGAGACATAGATTACTTTGTATCTGAATCCTGAAAGTATAGATGAAAGTCTTTCCTGTGCATGTGAAACTAGTAATAGCAACCATTTATTGAGTGATTATTATGTGTCAGGTATTAAGTGTCATATTAGTGTAATTTCATTTAATTATGACAGCCATTAGATTGATGCTATCATTATCCTCACTTTAATGAGAAAACTAAGACTTAGAGGAGTAAAGTCAGGCAGAATGCAAAGTCTGAACCCCTATTTATTTACATACACAATGAAAGAACCCAAGGATTACAAGAGTGAATTATCTACCTTCCTAGTCAACTTTATAAGAAATCCAGGATATCTATGCGATGGCTATTTTGACTCAAAGCAAAAGCTAGGATACTAAAAATGAGCTCTCCCTGGAAAAACTTTCAGAAATATTACCTTGCTGAAACCCCACAACCAGCCTGTCAAATAATTGTTTTCCCTGTGGCAATGTCTTAAAGTCACATGGCTAAGAAGTGGAAAAGACACCTCAACACTCAGATCTTGTAGATCCAACTCCAACCCTCCCACTATTTAACTCAGGTTCACAGACTTGTTGGCAGAGATGGCAAAACCTGTCCCTCCTAACGTCACTCTTGGCTTCCTAAAGGCTCCTATCACCCACACGCAGGACAGACAGCATGGTTATCTCCAACATGAGTCAACCAAAGGAACTGCTAATTTCTACTTTTATGTAACATAAAAATTCTCTTATTAGTATATTTCCTTTTCTGTCTTATCTTTCATCCTGGATAGCAACAGAACATCAACCATACCACTAAAAACACTTCAAGTTCTATAAATAACTTTTACTCCATTTGATGCTCTATATATTTATAAACACATTTTATAAAATTAATTAGCTGTTTGAAAATCATGTACATATATAAATTGTTTGGGCTTAATCATTCTATACAACCCTAACACGCCACTTGCCATGACCACACTGGCTTTGCAAACTCTAAGTGCTCCCCAAGGTCCGCGTCATCTGGGCGGGTCTACACAGCAGACACTGTGCTCCTCACATGTGCTCTGTACTCCCCTCCATGCCTCAGCCTCCCAGGCAGCTAGATCGAGCACATGTGACATGTTTGGGTCATAGACTATGCATGTATTAAATCCTAAAACCTCGCAATAAGGAAGGTGTTCTGTGGTTTCTCAGATTCTGAATTTGTCTCTGGTATCCCTTCATCACAGGGTCAATTATGTTAACAATGTTTTCTTTCTGTCTCCTTGATGCTCTGGCCAGGGAAGAGACTACTCTTCCTAGGACTAGTCTATTCTGGGAGCCAGCCCCGGGCTCGGCTAGGAGCACAGTTCTCATACACAGACCAACCAATTCTGCGTCTGTAGCTCCAACCACCTTATCTAACTCTCACACACCAAACCAGTGTTTCCCTTGCCCTAAATCATCCCAGTTACCAGGCAACTAGAGACCACCCTGGTAGCCCAAAGCCCACTGGAATTATTGAAACTGGCCAGTCCTAACCTATTTACTTTGCCCTGCCTTCCCTTCCTTATGGAAAACCCACAAAAGGCTCTGGCCTGGCCTTTCCTCTCATTCCTATGCTCTGCCTCCTGACTGACATGGGTGCTTTCCCCTCTGACCCTGTGTGGCATGTGGTGACGATCTCTCTCGGCCCTGCTGAGTATAATACACACTTTCCAAGACTTGTTCTGGTTTCCTCTTGAGGCTACACCAACTTTACCACACCATGGCCAACACATACATTCCCAGAATAGTCACTATTTTTAACCTCACATTAGAGGGGATGGAACGGACGCCAAGAGAGTTTAATTTGCCCAAGACAAGGTAATGAGCCAAGACTCTAAGCCATGAAAGCCCCTCCAGATAACAATAAGAGCACGGCTTGGTCTTCCTCCTCCCCACCTCTGTCTCTGCAACACCTAAAATAACACCTGACTTTGTGGTTTTCCTCTTTGCGTTCAATTGATGCACTACAAGGTCACCTGTATATTTTCACGGCATTGTCAAAAGGCAAGAGCCATAGATTTTGGTATTTGAATTGGCAGTCTTCTCTGCTTTATTATCACGAATCCTGGTTTTATTGTACATTTTATCCAGGCTTTTTATTTCTAGAAACCTTTCTCTTTCCATTGTCACAAACATCTCTCGATTTTCTTGTCCGGTTGTGACACAATTCTAGTCCCACTGGTTCTGACATACATAGGGGAAGGAAGCAGGAGATTTTCTGGGAAGTTTATTCACCAAGACAGGTAAAGAAGCACAAGGGAGGAAAAGAGCCATCCTTTCTCTCTACCGGACACTTCGCCAAGGCCTCAGGATTCACACCACCACTAAAGCTCCCAAGATTTCTGTTGAACCCAAGAGAGCTAATCTAGCACATCTGATATAAAACTGGATAATATATTCCCCAGCTTTGGTAAATAAGAAACCAGGGCAAAAGTGATTAGCAGTATATTAGGTTAGTTCTCGCAGAGAAATAGATCTCATCATAGTCGCAAGGTCTCTAAACAACCCCTTGACCCCTATGACTGGACGTTAGGTTCACTCATTCTCCCAAGTTGCTTTGGAAAAAAAAAACAGATACTTCTATGAAATTCTGAGGCAAGAATTAACATACTTGCCCCAAATCAAAAGTGAAAGAAAAATGTTTCTAGCTAATTGATGTATAATTGTTTGCAGACATCAGATTTGCCTTGTATATATTCAGCTTTAATGTTAACTAAAGTGTATTTCTACTAAATATTTGCCACCACAAGAAGAAAGATAAGAAAACCTGTTAGGGGAAATGCCAACGCCTTAGTCTGGTGCCTCCAAGAAGGGGCTTCAAAAATAACACTTCCTCCGGCTTCCCAAGGTACCTGCTGTGTTTTCCAAACAAGGAAAAGAGACAAAGATGATTGGGGAGATTAGTGTAGCTCAGACCTTCTATAATTGCTTTATCAGATCTGCATAGGATAGAGTGCTTGCAAAAAAATTTGGGGGGCTGCCAAAGAAGGGTGAACTAACAAAAGTCTTCACAGAGCTCTGTATTCAGACCACTAGCCCCAGTTACTGGCACTGTCTCTCCTCCCTCACTGCCACTAGCTGCCTCCTCTACTTCTTGAACTTCATACAGTAAAGATGCATCAGGTCACAGGTGGATTCCTTCTTAGAGCACCTTCTCCCTCCGTCTCAATACCTAGAGCTCAGCAGAGATGAGCCAGTGCTTCTGAGTCCAGCTTCTTGACATGATTCTGGTAGGCCATCCCAAAGCATTTGCTTAGGAGAAAAAAATAAGTGATCCCAGATGACCAAAAATTACAGAACAACAAAGATATCTGTACCAGATTGTTTATTGCAGTCCATAATTGCTTTTAATCTTGAGCTTTCTCCTTCCACATTTTAAAATTTCTGAAAGCTGTCAGAAATTTTGGAGACAAGTCCTTGTTTAACTGTAGTGTTTCAGCTTCATCAGTTCTATGTGTCGGTAGCTAAGGATACATTTATTACTCTGATCAACTTTCCAGAATCTGTTGAAATTCCCTTTCTGTGCTGACAGAAATGATGTGTTTTTCTACTTCATATTTTTCTCTTTTTTGTCTCCAACAATCCTAGCTCCAATCACATAGGAATTTTTTTGATAGTTCCATGAAAGCATGAAATAAAAGCAAAGGAAATAGAAGATTTGCATGAAGATATAAATATTAGACTTCACATTTTCCAGTTTTTACCTTCCTGTTAATATGACTTCCTGTTGATTTTTTACTATGTACAGATCTTTACAGGTCCATATCAGAGTTCTAGACTGGAAAAAAATCCTATTAGATATTGATGTTTGGGATACTAGTGTTAACCCTTTAAACTGCCCATATTACATGAGGACAGCCACACATTTTCTATGTCACATTATTTATAAATAAGTTTCACTGAAAAATATTGGTGCCTTGAAGCTAGGATGTGAAAACAGCCACAGCGTGTGCTAGTGAGTGGGCTTCCCAGTGCAAGAACTCTCTGCTGGAAACACACTCCCTGGGAGCCTCAGCCCCAGTTAATCTCCCTAACTGTGAGCAAACGGTCAAAATCAACACCAAAATTGGAAATGGTAATTCAACCAGTGTAATTCCGGCATCTATTTCATTACCACTTACACTTTGCCTAATGACCAGGTTTGTCTTCAATGACTCCTCTCTGCTGCAGGTCTTTTTAAGTTTTCTTGAATTCCCTGTTTAAAATGGGATTATACTTTACTCCAAGTCAGTCTCCTGCCTAAAGACCTTTAGCTACTCTGTGATGTTTTAAACTGACTCTTGATGAAACAGATAAAAAGGTACTTTTCCTTAAAAAATAAAGCCTGATGTTTTTCTTTGGACAAGAATTTAAAAATGAACAAAACCCAAAGAAACAAAAAGGCAAATACTGAGATTAATAGTCAGAAAGGAAAGCTATATTATATACTTTGGACCATGTCCTAGGAATCATCTATGATTCTTCCCTGTCTTTTGCATTTAGCATCCAATCTATCAGCCAGAGTCATTTTCTTTCTTTCTTTTTTTGGTTGTTTTTCTTTTGCCCTAAATACAGCCCAGATTCTTCTGTTTTATTGCTATATTATTATTTTTTATTGTTTTCAAATATTTTTGATACATGATTGGTTGAATCTACAGTTGCAGAACCCCCAGATAAGGAAGGCCAACTGTATATTAACTTCATATCACAGAATTTTATTTACAGGATGTCAAAGGAAAAGTATGAACAACACCTAAGGACTTTGTATCTTCTAAGGAAATGGTTACCATATTTTGGTTGTATGCTGTAGGGTTGTACCATGTTAGGTTGAAGTATGAGTTAATATTTTTATTTGGAAATTGAATGTGTTTTAAGGAATATGTAGGAGGGCTAATTTGAGAAGGGATGGACTGTGATGGTCAGTTTTTTATCATCTTGAGATAGGTAGGTTTTCATCTGCCATTATGCAGTCAAGCACTAATTTAGGTGTTGCTGGAAGTAATTTTGTACACATAACAAAATCCAGAATCAGTTGACTTTAAGTATAGGAGACATTTTAGATTACCTGGAGAAGGCTGATTCAGTCAGTTGAAAGGCCCTTAGAAAACATATGATGTTTCCCTTAGGAAGAAGCTATTTCATCTGTACCCAAGAGTTGCCATCTCTTCTCCTGATAGTCTGCCCTCTGAATTTCAGAATTGCCCACCCAGCTCCAACAATTACATAAGCCAGCTACATGTAATAATGCCCTTGTATATTTTCAAGGGGTGTGCTGTATACCCTTACATTGTGCTCTTTACATAAGAGTTTACCAATTCCTCACTCTCCTCTTCTCCCCCACCTTTCTTCACTTTCCCCCACACCACACTTAAATTTAATTATGTTTTTCTTTCATGTGGGCATGTCATTATTTTTCTATTGGTTCCATATTAGTATTAAGTACATTGGGGACTTTCTTTTCCGTTGTTATGATACTTCACTGAGGAAAATGTTCTTCAACTCCATCAAGGTTAATGCAAAAGATGTGAAGCCTCCATATTGTTTATGGCTGAAAAGTATTCCAAGGTACAAATATACTACAATCTTTTAATCCATTCAGATGTTCATTGGCAATTGGGTTGATTCCACATCTTGGTGATTATGAATTCAGCTGTGATGAACATTCTAGTGCAAATGTCTTTATGGTAAAAGCACACTTTCTTCTAGATAGATACATAGTAATGGGATTGTCAGATCAAATGAAAGGTCTACTTTTAGCTCTCAGAAAGCATTTTTCATTGACAAATAACAAATGTGTTTATGAGGTACAAGGTGATGTTTTCATATATGTATATATTGTGGAATGATTAAATCAAGCTAGTTAACATATCCGTCATCTCACCTATTTATCATATATTTTGTGGTGATGACAAAATATAATCATGTGAGATTTCATAACAGCAATAATTATCTACTACTATTTATTAAATGCTTTAAAGCAAAAATATATACAGCATAAACTCTAGCCTTTTGACAAAAATATTAGAAAGTTTGAGGATTGAAATAAAAAATTATATGATTCAATACAAAGCATCTTTTATTATTTTTAGTGCCCCTGTAAGAGCCATGAGCTATAATACTTTATTGACTAAAGGAAAATGGTACACAGGGATACACAGTGTTTAGGTTTAGTAATGAATGCTGGGAGAATCTAACAAATTTAGGTTAATTGAAAATTACTACACTTTTTAAATTATCTTAATTTATATACAAGTAAGATTAATTTTTTATTTAAAACCATCTTAATCTTACAAATAACATGTAAGAACAAGGGTAAGTAAAGTAAAAACAAAGCATATACCATTATACATAGAGTCCAATTAAACTTATGAAATGTGGTTTCCAAAGTGTTGGAATAAAATAGGATCTCTGTCATTCTTTATTGGAATAAAATAGTGTGTCTATCATTCTCCTAGAAGACCAAATTTCTTCAGTTCACTTATCCACACTATTCTTGCTGAGCCAGATAGAAGTTTCTTCTATCAATTTATAGAGGATAAGTGAAAGCATATACTATTCCTTAAGATCTTGTGTCTACTATTCCAAAATCAAAAGGAAAACAAGTGAGGAAGAGGATGTTCTGGGGAACCTGGGAAAACTCTTTACATCCAGGCTAAGCATCATGTAAGGAAAAGCACTTGGCCTCCTATCAGTACCAAAGCTTCCTATGGACTGGACTCGTAACTATTTCATCAAAAAAATTAGTTTTCCAGTGGCCTGGCCTTTAATTATTTTATCCAAAAATATTATATCTATAAATTACAACAAACAAGATAACTAAAGTACACGCACACATATATATGTGTATAATAATTTAATACACATAATTAAAACACATATAGTATATCTATAAAATGAATATAAAGATAATTAACCATATATATGTGTAAAATCATATACTTATGTATACCCTGTATATGAAATCTCATTTTTTTCTCTACCATAACAAGTAATGCACATCTCTATAATGTTTCTGGTAGAGCCTGAGGAAAGTTTTTCTCTTGTTTTCACAAATTTAAACAATTAAAATAAAATATTATCAACATCAATTTATTATAAAAGGATTCAACCCACCCCATAACCCTCTGGGATGCCATAAGCAGGTCATACCCATGACATTGACTAAAGAAAGACCTCTCTTTGTGCGCCTCTCCTAATACAGAAAGAACTTTTAAAAGAAAATAAGTCAAAATTAAGTAATCTTACAAATAGAAGCCTGACCAGCAGGTAGATAGTAATTAATTATTTCTTAACATCTTCATAAAAAATTATTTTATAACTATTTTACTAATCTATGATTCTTAGAGCTTTTACTATTTTCATCTACTGCCTTATAAAAGGAAACAATCAAGGCATCACAGATATGGGGATTTTCCTTGATCTTGGGCTCCACATCTGTAAATAACTATTTTAAATTGTTTATGTTAATTTTAAAATATGTTTATGATTACTGACTTCCTCTAAAGAAGGTGTTTTTTGAGGTTACATCCAAAAAATGAAAGGAGAAGGAATGTGAATCTGTTCAGCAAAAAGGATCTCTCAAGAACAGGGATCGGCCACTTGTTATGGTATTCCTGATGGCATCCTTAACCTCCTTATTCCTCAGGCAGTAGATGATAGGGTTGAACATGGGAGTAAAGACTGCATATATGGCTGAGATCAATTTGTTAGAATTAAATGAAGAAATGGCTTGAGGTCGGACATATATGAAGATCACAGCTGTGTAGAAGATGACCACCACTGTAAGGTGAGACCCACAAGTGGAGAAGGCCTTCTGCTTCCCAGTGGATGAGGGTATGTGCAGGATGGTAGAGACAATGAAGGCATAGGAAAGGACAGTGGCTAAGAAAGGAAACACAAGGATGATGATTGCTAGCACAAAGTCAACCATTTCTGCCACAGATACGCCCATGCAGGCCAATTTAAGGATAGGTGACACATCACAGAAAAAGTGGTTCAAGACTTTATTGCCACAGAAGCCAACTTGGGAGATGAAGTATACCTTTGGCAAAGAGACAGTGAAGCCACTTACCCAGGAACAGACGGTCAGCTGGATACAAAGCCTTGTGGTCATCATGACAGGATACCGAAGAGGCCAACATATGGCCACATAACGGTCATAGGCCATGGCCGCCAAAAGCACACATTCAGTACAGGCAAGGGAGACAAAGAAATAGAGCTGGGTCATGCATCCTAGGAAGGAGATAGTATTGGGATGAAGTAGAAATCCAGCCAGCATCTTGGGGACTGTGACAGATATATACCAGGCCTCCAGAAAGGACATGGTACCTAGAAAATAGTACATAGGCTTATGCAGGGACCTAGTGACCCACACAGTGAGGATGATGACCACATTTTCCAATAGCACAAACAAGTAGGTGATGAGGAAGAGGAAGAAGAGCAGAACCTGCAGCCAAGGAGCAGTAGGGAAGCCAACCAGGATGAACTCACTGATATTGGTGATATTATCCCTCCACATGGTAAAGACACCAAAATACAAGGGATTTGGTAAGAATTACATCAAATTGAAGAATGGGATTCACATTAGCAGCATGGGGCCCTCAGAATACAGGTTCTTTATTGTTACACTTAACCCAATTGCCACCCTCTAGACCTAGGGTATGATTTAGGAATTATGAGAAGCCACAGATCCTCTCTAGAAATACAGGAGTCAGCATAGGACCTAAAAACAAATTCACCACAGACACAAAGCTAAGACTGTCAAAGCAGGATCATGAAGTCAGATTTAGGGCTTGGGACTTTGGATCTGGATCAGAAAAAAGTCTTCAGGTAGTATTTCAAGGAAGTACTCTCCTTTATTGGTATATTTCCAGATTTCAGAGGCATTTGTAAGGCAGGATACCAGGCTGGTTGGAACAAGTGAGAAGGATGGTGCAGATAGCAGGGCAGATAATAGGGAAATTCAAAACCTGGAGAAAATAGACACACTACATTAATCAGAAAAACCCTCCTGGTCAGGAGAATCACTGACTCTGGCCTATTCCTCAGCTACGCTGAATGCATTTCAAAGACTCTGGTAATAGGAGTTAATAATTTTCTGACTATGTTTAGAGTCATGGCTTAAAAAATAAAGTGAAATGGGTCTTATTAATATGAATAAAAACTTTATGTATTAATTATACACATACGTATATAGTTACATTTATATGTCAATGGTAGTTCACATGTGATCTCAAATTAATTTTTGTAATTATCTATGTCTCTTCTAAGATTGACTCAAAATTTTTATACTCCAGGATATGTCTCTTGATTATTTTTATCTTTTCCTTGACTGAAATGATTTCTTATTATGGACGCTGACTGAAGACAATTTTTATATGAGGAGCCATCTTGAAAGCAAGGAGTCAGGAGGTCCTATGACTCAGAAGTATTCTGGACTTCCAAGGGCACAATGTGATCTGAGGAAAGACCTGAAATTTAAAAATACATTTTTCATAAGTGGGAATAATGGAAAGAGAAAAGTACAGATACAAGTTGGCTTGAGGTTATAAATAAAATGAAACTGGCTGGGCTGTAATTCCAGTGCTTTGATAGCCCACAGCAGGAGTCCAAGACCCACATGGGCAACATTGTGAGAGCCCTGCATCTCTAAAAAATATGAAAGTGTGCCAAGCCTGTTGTGCTCATCTGTGATTCCATCTACTCAGGAGTCTGAGTGAGACAACTGCGTGAGCAGAGAGGTTTGAGGTTATAGTGAGCTGTGATCATACCATTACACTTCAACCTGGGTGACAGAGTAAGACCCTATCTCTAAAATAAATAATTAAATGAATAAGAAACTAAACAGAGATATAGGCTCTACAAGGCAAACAATAATAATGAGAAGTAAAGGAAAAATTCATATAACTAGAAAGAAGAAGATGCAGGATTTACTGAACAGCTATAAATATTTGAAGTTATTTCTGATTTTTTTGTACTTTATGGCCTAAACCTGCTAGATCACCAAGAGTTGGTTATACGTGTTGGAAAAATTGCCATAATGAAATAGAATATAAATATGGCTTTTTTCTCCACTAAGAAGAATTATCATTCAGTAAATTTTGACAAATTCTCTCAAGTAGATAATTTTTGCTCAAGAAGTGTAAGGCAGTGTGGAAGCAGTGTGGTAGTCTCAATCCAAACAATTACACAATAAACTTATGAAGGAATTTTTATGTGAAAACCCTCTCAGTCATGTCTGATCTGTCAGGAATCATATAAGAAATGAGTAAGAGAACAAGAGATTCAACATGGACAAAGGAGCCCCAATATTTAAAGTGTGTACTAAAGCCTTAAAGGAAGTACCTGCAGGTGGAATAAATAATCGGAAGGTCTGAATTCTAGTTAATTATGCATCACTTATTAATTTTATAATCTGAAGTAAACTTCAATTTGTCTAAACTTCAATTCACTTGAGGGTGAAGAGGGGCTATATTATAATACTTAAAAGGCCACAAAATCATGAATGTAGAAATTTATAGTATTATTAATGCTTATGATAAAGATCTGTTACTTTATCATAAGTAAAGTATATTATGTACTTATGATACTTAAAATATTATAAATAAGGTAATACTTACTTGAGACCTTTGTCCCACACTGGATGTTGAAAATATAAAGACAAAAAAGTCAGATTCCCCCATTCAAAGTCTTGAGAAGGAGCCAAACAAGTAAGTAAGGCATTATATTTCAATGTGTTTTAGCCACAAGATACATCGCCAGGTGGTCCGTTGGAAGAAGGACCTAACACTGCCTGCAGTTGGGTCCCTAGAAGAAAACAACTGGACTTTATCCTTAGCTGCACCTGAGCAACTGAGCCCTGCTAGAGAAAAATCACATAAGAGGACAAAAGATGCTGCCATAAACTTATGGTCATGGAGTTCCACTAGGCTGTAAATAATGACTGGCCATACTATAATGTGGAATCAGTCGATTCACTGTCCATTTCTCCCAAAGATTTTTGCCTTTTGTTTCTAATCTGCCTCCCCCAACTCTCAGCAGTGTCACCTCCTATTTCAGAAAGACAAATGATGGTATAAGATGATAATTTAATTTCCCATTACACAATCATTAATGTTCATCTTCTGAACATTATTTATTCTTTATTTATTTATTTATTTATTTATTCTTTATTTATTCTTCCTTTGCTTCTTTTGTAATACCAACTTCTCCATCTCTAGATCTCATTTTTCAGGAAACTCATCCATCATGTAACCTATCTATTTCTGTATGATAAATTTATTCTATTCACAAATAGTCATTGATTAATCCACTATTTGACAAGTACTATTTCATACATTTAGAGTAGTATAGTTAGCAAAATTGACAAAAATGGCAAAAAGCCCTAATCTAAAGTAGTTACATTTTAGTGGTGGAAGACAGGCAATAAGCAAGAAATGCAATCAAGATATAAGTGTAGGGATTGATAAGTTCTATGATAAAAATAAACAGACTAAAATAAAGAAAATTAAGAGTGCAGGAAGTGGTGGCAGGTTGATTTTTTAAATAGAATAGTAGGAAAGGGCCTAATTGAGTAGGGTCATGAATAAAGTGAAAGGATTAGTCATCTGGCTCTCTGGTGGAATAGCTTTCAGCTTTTTCCAGACAAAATGAACAGGTAGTTTAAAGTCATTAGGTAAGGCATAAAGTGAGGACTAAGGAATCCAGCATGACTTGAACAGACTAAGTAGAGGGGCAGAAATGAAGCAATAGTAGTAAGAGGTGGGGAAGTGATGATGAGTAGATCATTGTGCTACTTCTAAGCAGTTGTAAACATGTTGGTTTTTACTCAGTGAACTGGGAAACTGCAAGATTCTGAGCAGTTATTGATGTTTTAATAATTAAAAAAATATTATTGATGTTTTAAGATTCTTTTGACAGATCCTTCTGATCAGAATTGTTTCCTATGACTTTTAAAAATGATCACCCAATTATCTCTTTCTAAACAGAATCCTCTTTATTGGTTCTTTACTGGTTACATTTTTTGTATCTTTTCCAGAACATTGTACCATCAATTAGTCATTCTTTCCTTTCTCTTCACTGCTTTTTTTCCACTCTTGCTACCTCATTGGCAATATCCAAGGTCTTTCCCATCTTAAAAATAATTTCTCACTCCCTGACCCCCTCTCCTCTCACTTCACTTCCTATGTCTTTAACACTATCATGGGCCAGATAGTTCTAAGTGCAGAAAATACCAAGAGAATAGACATTGGAGTTGTCTAGGAAAGGAGACACTGTAACAGATTGTAATAAATATTGCAATAGAATATCGAGTATAGTGGAAATCCAGAGTAGAAATTAAATTCTTTCTTTCTGGGTTTGGTTCCCCAGAAGAAAGAATTAATTTCTACTCCAGATTCCCATTATACTCGCTATTCTATTGCAATATTTATTACAATCTTCTTTCTGGGGAACCCAGAAAGTCTTTACCAAGAAGGTGCCATTTGGACTGAAGGATGCATTGTAGAGTTTTGGAGTGTATATATAAATCAATGAGAGAAAATAAAAAATGCATAAGAGCAGAGTAAAAAGATGATAAAGTTAATGGTAGAATTATTTTCATTTTATTAAAAGGAATTGAGGGCAAGGAGGAAAGAAATAGAGATAAGGCTGGAGGTTGAGATTATATATAATTATCCCTCTTACTTAATATCTATTCCTATAACTTTCTATTTATTCTCCCCATTTCCCACATACCGAGTCTTACAACATCTGACAGAATATCTCTTGTCACATTGGCCTAGTGTGGAAAATGAGATAAATTCCATTTATATGTTCTCTAAGATTATTAGCCTGAGCTCTCTTGATTTAAAAAATTTTTATTTTATTCTTGAAACTTTGAGTAGACTCAAAGGACTGTATTGCTATGAGCATTACCTAGAGCTTTGCCTATGCTCCACTATTGGGCACAGATAATAAGGTAAATAATTAGGCTAAATTCACAAAAGTGAAAAGTAGCAGAGATAGAATTAACCTAAGGCACCCAGTCTCCAAAATCTAAACTCTTTCTACCATGCAATAATCTTCCGTCTTTAAATATTACTTTCTACCTCTCTCTCTGCTTGCTGTCATGCTTCTAGCATTTGCCTCAAATACTATGTGTCTGTAGTCTGTTCTTTCCCATCTTGCCCACTCTTCTGATCCCTAATACCTTGTCTTGACTGACCCTTGTAATGGAAGCAAATTCTCTTTCATCCAATTCTTTTATGTGTAAACTTCTCTTCTCTGAATTTAGCCTTTATAGCCTAAGACTTTACAATCAGTCTAAAGTTCTCAAACCTGATTGGTCTATTTGTCTTTCATGAGAAACTTCCCTCTGAAGTCTGTATAACATTTAAGGCTTCCTAATATCTGTAAGCTTTTTGCTCATCCCTAGTTGAAAATTCATATGCTTTTATTGTATAAATCTATATAATTCTCCCCAGCACTACACATTGATTTCTGATCTAATCACTGATGAGATGTCATCTACCCATTCCCTAACTCTGAAAGTCTTTACTAGGAATAGGGTTTTGGCTCAGTATGAGAAGGGGCTGAATCACAGGAGTACAATTGATGTGGATTACTGAGAGGGATGCTTCAGGTGGGAAGTAGTTTTTCTCAAGAAGGAAGAGGTAGTTATATGAGAACTGGGAGAACAGTGCAAATAAAAGAAGAACGATTATTAAATTCAGGTGGATAGAGGATTTAAAGGAAAATCCAAAGTCTAAATCTTAGCAGAGAAATAATGAGCATGCTCTTCAAGGTGCCCTATGGGGCATGGAAAAATGGTGAACTGTCCTTTTAAGACAACACTTAATAGATACTAAATCTACTAGCATTCTTATTTCCAGAAAGCGTGCCTTTGCTAAATTATAAATATTAACATGTGATTCTCCAGTTTAAATCCTTCTATGGCTGCCTATAAGTCTGAACTCCTTACATTGCTTAGTTGGTCCCACCATATTCCTCTATATCCTAGTCTTCTGCCTTTGTCAGACACTCAACCCAAGCTCAAGCACATGGAAGAATTTGCAGTTCTTCAATGCAACATCCCCCTTCAAGGCTCTGTGCAATTTTACATACTCTGTTCTCTACTTGAAGTTCATTATAACTCTTGTCACCTGGCAAGTTCAGACCTCATCCTCTCTTTCAAACTACCCATAAATATTCACTCCCACTATCCAGCTCCTGTCCATCATCCCCTGCTATCATTCAGTGCCACCTCTAGATTTATAACATTTTGGACCTTATAAAATTTCATGATAATAGGCATCATTTTGCTTACCTATCACTATTAGATTTGTGAAATCTTTGAAAATACCATTTTATCCTATTTTTGGCATGTATCTTTTATCTCTAGTATCTAGACAATTCCTAGTAGATGCTTGATGTTCAGTAAATAAATGATTTAAGATGTTTAATTAAGACCACATGTCTCAAGAGAGTAGAATGATGGTTACCAGAGGCTGGGAAGAATACCAGGGAGGAGATATGAAGTACAGATGATTAATGGGTACCAAAATATAGTTAAATAATTAAGTAGAAGGAACAACATTTGATAGAACAAAGAAATGTTAAACACTTGAGGTGATGGATACCCCAATTTGGCTATTCACATTGTATGCCTGTATCAAAGCATCACATGTAACTTACAAAGGTATGCAACTATTATTGCAATAGTACCCACAATAATAATAAATTAATAAAACAAAAGACCAGATGTCTCACCATATCCATTGTGTTTTTCTCTCTTAAGGAACCTGGTGGATTATGTCTTCATGATTGAGTCTGATATGGATATCTTGTTTCAGTTGTCCAATGGCCAGGTCTGTGGAGAGGTGTCAAAGAGCACATGGTCTACATCACACTGCAAGCTTTTTATAACTCCTCCTAAAATGAGTTACTAAAAGGTGACAGAAAGGGAATAGAAAAAAATTTAAAGACTTTAGAGTCGTCTAATATAAATCCTAGAAAACTGGTGTTCTATGAAGTTCAAGAGTCCCATGTCTTTGTAATTCTCCTTGCCTGGGAAAGACTCTGGGTTCCAGAGGGATCATTGGGAAGTGAAATTTTATTCTGCTAAATCAAAGAAAATGCAACATCAACTCAATTCTTATATATGATAAGAATCCTAATCTAAAATTCACAGGTTATTTCTAAATCAAAGAAAATGCAACATCACCTCAATTCTTATATATGATAAGAATCCTAAATCTAAAATTCACAGGGGCCTGTTAAATGCCCCTGTTGGATGATAAGTGCCCAAGATGGGAGAGATTTTCCATTTATATATATTTTTCTCTCTCTATTTTTTTTTCACTGTGTGTCTCTTCCCAGTCCTGTCTCGCTTTCACTATAGATCTGTTTCTCTGCCAAGGATCTGGGCTAACTCTTTAAATAGACTTCTCCCATAGTTTCACCCAGACAGGCGTGCCTAGAACTAGATGAATCCAGGGTAACAATGAGCCCACTGTTTGGCAAGAATGACTGTTCTTCAAAAGACACATCCCTGGAGACCTGATTCACAAATGTTATAGGACTTTCAAGGGCAATGAGACAAAGTAGTTGGAGAAATCTCCCTTGAGACCTCCATAGGTCAACAGAGATAATAGATAATTATCAGATGGAGAAAAGGAGAAGAGTAGCAACGGGTTATTGCAAATCAGTCTGGTGACTAATCTTAAGCCTTGAATTTTTTTCCTCTCTTTGGAGAAATAACTATTACACATGACCTGTTTCTTAAGACATTAATATTATTTGGCAGGGATGTTAGTGAGAGCATCAAAATATAGAAAAGAATTTAGTAGTGTTGATAATTGTAAAGCAAAACTTTCTCTCCATTCCTTCTAATTAAGCATAGAAGATATAGAATTGTACATAGGCTAGGGAATTGAGCTTTGATAGATAAAACAAATTTAAAAGTTGTCTTCTTGTGATACTTCACTTAAAAGAATGGTCTCTAGTTCCATCCAGGTTAATATAAGAAGTATTAGCTCATCATTTTTTTAATGTCTGAGTAGTACTCCATGGTATACTATACCACATATTAATCTATTCATGTATTGATGGGCAATACATGAATAGATTGGGTTGTTTCTGCATCTTTGGAATTGTGAATGATGTTGCTATAAATATTCAACTGCAGGTGTGTTTTTTTTTCCTTTGGGTAAACACCTCACAATGGGATTGCTGGATCAAATGGTAGGTCTAGTTTCAGTTCATTGAGGTATTTCCATACTACTTTCTACAGAGGTTGTATCAGTTTGCAATCCCACAAGCAGTGTACAAGTCTTTTTGTCTCTCTGTATCACAAGAATGGAAGAACAAACATCACATGTACTCACTATTAAATTAGAACTAATTGAAGAACATTTATGTATACATATGGAAATAACATTCATCAAAAATCAAGTAGGTGGAGGGGGAAGAAGGGAGTGGATAAATTCATATCTCATGTGGACAATGCACACTGTCCGTGTGATGGACACACTTATAACTTTGACTCGAACAGTATAAAAGGAATTTTGTAACCCTGTAATTTTCTTAAATAAAATTTAAAAAATAATTTAAATAATAATAAAAGTTATGTCTCCTGTATAGCGCAATTTTGTCTCTTTATCTTTGAAGGAGACTTCCCTTGTCTTGACTTTTCCTTTTGGATTGTTTCACATTGCTATTCTCTTTTCTGTAGTATGCTAACAATCATTAAGAAAAGCCTGAGAGAGACTTAACAAAAGAAATATTCATTCCTAGAGATCCAAGAAGAAAATAAGACCAAATGAAAAAGTGAAGAAGAGTAGGAGATGAGGCAAAGGATACAGGAGTAGGCATTGATAGCATTTCTGCTCTAACCTAGGTTGCAACTTTAGAGTTCCTTTAATAATCCTTCTATGTTTCCTTTTTTTTTTTTTTTTTTGGAAAACATTCTGAAGTAGGTATATTTAAGTAATTAGTTCACCGTTTGCAAGTGTACAATTCTCTGTTCCTTATTATAGACACAGAATTGAACAGCTATCATCACAATCTAATTATAGAACATTGTTCATAAAATTTTGAAAATATTCAGTTTGTAAAAATTTGAAAATATTTAGTATTACGTCAGTCATTTTGATAATAGTAGCTCAGTGAACCCA
>CAUYON010205905.1:0-24189 GCA_963573935.1 Arctocebus calabarensis | reverse complement strand
ATTGTGGCATATGTACACCATGGAATATTATGCAGCCTTTAAAAAGATGGAGACTTTACCTCTTTCATGTTTACATGGATGGAGCTGGAACATATTCTTCTTAGTAAAGTATCTCAAGAATGGAAGAAAAAGTATCCAATGTACTCAGCCCTACTATGAAACCAATTTATAGCTATAACCCATCTATAGCCCAAGAAGAAGGGGAAAAAGGAGAGGGAGGGTAAAGGAGGGGGAGGATGGGTGAAGGGAGGGTAATTGGTGGGGCCACACCTATGGTGCATCTTACAAGGGCATCTTACAAGGGTACATGTTAAATTTACTAAATGTAGAATATAAATGTCTTAACACAACAACTAAGAAAATGCCATGAAGGCTATGTTAACCAGTTTGATGCAAATATTTCAAATTGTATATAAAACCAGCACATAGTACCCCATGATTGCATTAATGAACACAGCTATGATTTAATTAAAAAAAAAAGTAGCACTAGGAAACAAAGAGGATGATGATATTCCGTACATGGGTAGCATGGTGGAATAAGCAGTTTTCACTAGCGTGGACAGCATTGAGGCCCGGGTACTTAAGGAGTGCTAGATTGTACTGACAGCTTTTATTTTCTTTTTAAATATCTAATTTCAAAATACAAGAAAACTTATGTATCAAAATGAATGGACTCATTACACAAACAGTGTGATGTCTTTACAGTCTGTCTTTCAGTAATATTAATAGTTTCAAATAAGCCCTTGGTTTTTGTAAATAGTAGATTGCAATAAACTCATGGTCATATTGGCTAATGAGTTTCTGCAGAGCTTATTATATTCAAGTGCTCATTAAAGAAAGATTCTTATGTGTCACATGTGTTCATTACAAGATGATATTGTGAAATAATATCTGGGATGGATTATTTAATTTACAGATAGGGTATTTTAATTTTTTTCTTAGCTTACCAGCATATTTTGGCCAAATTGAACCTTCTGTATAGAGTATAATTTAAAAAATAAAAACAGCTTATTTAATTGTGTGCTTGACCAAAGTAAAAGTTCCCGAAATTGCTGTGTCTCTTCCTCATTCTCCTGCTTCTACTGCACATGTGATCCCGGGAAACGCGCCCTTTACGCAGCAGGGCCTGGTGCCTCCGAACTGGGTATGTGGTGCGCACAGGGAGAGGAAACGCGCTGTGACTCGGCTTCACCCACCCAGGCAAACTCCTACCGCGTGTACGATGTAATCTCAGAGCTCACACCTGGGAATTGTCTGAACAGGAGTGAGACCCAGGAGCAGACCTTTTACAATGTTGTTCTCAAGTTGCTATCTGCTCAGTGACCCCGTACGTTGGACCATCCGTTCCTGACCTCCGAGTCCTTCACTCCAGATGTTGAAGGGCCTTTCTTGGTAGTTTGCATCTGTCTGCGGGGCTGAGCACCATCGGGGATTCGGGACCTTTCAGCCTGCCCCTCAGGCCCGAGCAGCCCCCTCCCGGCTCCTCCCAAACGCGCTGGGCAGGTTCCCGCGCCTGACAGTGTGCGCGGGGCGCGCCGTGCCCGTTCCCACTCGCGAACCCCGCACCTCGTGGTCACAGCAGTTCGTTCCTCGGAGTCAGAGTCTTCCATGTGTGGCCGCTCTCTGTGGCTTTCTCACAACAACACTCAGATTTCCGAGCTCTCGCTGGATGGGGTTACATCAGAACCTGAGCAGGAGAGGCCTCCAGCCCGACTCCATTTCAGTTCCACGGAGCAGGGCGTGGGCGCTGCGCTTGCATTTTCATCTCATCTGCTAAACCGAGAGGCTGTTTAGCGAGACTCCTGGGTGCGAGTCCTCCTTTGCCACTGGCAAACTATGAGACCGCAAGGGTCACTTGTCCTCTGTGTCCCCCAAGTCCCCGTAGCTGGGAGCCCTAACTTGTGGGGATCTAGGTGGAGATTTCCCTTCAAGTCTTGTCTTGCAGAGTTTTTGTTGTAGATTAACAAGTTGGAGTTGTAACCACCTACCCTTAAATTGCTCAAGATTCTGGCATGACTTTCAAATAATTATTAGTGGCATAATTGCTTTATCCTAGATAGGCAGATAATTTTAAGAAATAAAAATTTACCTGATGTGATATTAGTGTTTAGCACATTTTCCATTTACATTCTCTACATAGAGTTAGTGTATATTTTCAAACAGTTTTATAAAGAGAACAATATTATAATGTGAAAATAAGAAGTCTCACGTACAGCAATTTACTAACCAACCCCAAAATCAGAAGCCAAAATCAAAGGTAAATGTTTCTTCTTGGCAAGAATCAGTTTTGTTAGAGAGATAAATTGTTGCCCTGATTTATGGAAAAACTGTTTCGGATTTATCAGTGTGTAGAACTATTCAGTTATTTGAAAGCATCTATTATTTGTGTACCGTTAAGCGACTATGAAGTCTGTAATTGTGGGCTGCTCGGGATTAAATGAGGATGGACTTTTTCCTTCCGTTTTCAAAGGCCAAATTCTTGTGCTCTGAGCCCATCCTGGTGTCTGCCAGGAAGATTCGCAGCGAGGAAATTCACACCCTCTCAAATGCCCTGAAGTGAAATTAGTTCAGAATAAGCATATACATCCTTCTTTCAATTCCATATAGTCATCCATGTGAAACTCAGTGTTACAAACACAAACTGCAAATAAAAAAAGACAAAGTTAAGGTACTGAAACAAGAGGAAACCAAACCAGGAGATTGGAAAAATTATATACATTCTATTTGTAATGCATATAACAAAGCATTCATGTTAATAATCTAAAAAGTGAAATTGAAAAGAAAAATAAAATTTTTATTTATTAAGAACTGGGTACATTATATGAACAGGAAATCCACTAAAGCTTAAATTCACCATAAAAGAATTCATGAAAAGATGTTAGCCCTAATGGTAGTTGTAATTATAAATTAACATAGAATTATATATTAAATAATAATGAGTGATAACCTTAGTGACTGAGATATTAATGAAAATTTTTTTTACATTGGTAGGTTAAGGATTAATTATTGCATCTTTGTTGAATTTTAAAATTCTTAATCAGCAATTCTAGTTTTATGATGACTCAATTCTATTCTCTAAACAGTGAAATGCAATGACATGAGGTAACTGGTATAGTACAAGCATTTATTGATGACCTGTGAAAACTGGAAATTAAAGCAAGAGGCTTCTCAAGGCTACTGGTGCCATAAATTGTGAAGTAGCTACATGATGGAATATTAGGAAGCATGTACCATGACTGAATTAGAGCTCTAATTATTTTCTTGGGCTATTGTTGCTATGTAGTAACAATTGAGAAAAGCAGGGCCCACAAATATAAACATATATGATTTTATTTTTTTATAAACTATAACAAAAAATGTGTGTGTGTGTGTGCATAAACCACTATAATGGATATAAGTTGGATGATGCACGCCAGGGTGTTGACATTGGTCACCTGTAGAAGTGAAAGTGATACAGTGGAGAAATGATCAAAGAAAGATAGAAAACAAGATGTTTGTGATTACTTAAAATAGCAATGTAGTATGATTCCATTTAAATACAAAGACATTTGTTCAGGTTACTTCTCTTCTCTGTGTAACCCCTCTTCCACGTTGTGCTTTTCTTAGGTGAAGACCCTCCTGCTCATCTTTCCTTCTGCCTTCTGAGTTTCTGTCACTGCTCTCCTCAACTCCTCAGAACACTTTCCCAAGGCTGTAAAGTATAAATAAGTAAAATATATTTACGGTCCATGCTAAGACACACAACTTTTCTAAAGCAAAGTATAATTTGCAGGCATGCATTGACACCTCTAGCATTAATAGCCTCGTTTCTCTTCCCCGAGCCGTCACATCTTTGTATTCACAGCACAGTAAATGTCATTTCAGGACGTCTTTGCCTTTTACTATCAAGCTTTTTAAATAGGGTGGAGAGAGTAAAATTCTACAATGAAATAAAATCCAAGTATCTCTTTTACAAGTTGCTTTTCTTAATAAGCATTTTGTTGGTGGTGTTTTCAACTTCTATTGTAAAGTTTTTTTTTGTTTGTTTTTATAATTTTATTGAATCATAATTCTGTACATTGGTGCAATCATAGGGCACGATTCATTTATAGCTTTCATATGAAGGCTAAAACCCAATTATAGCATAGGAATACCGGGAATGGGGAATGGGTGGGGGGAGCATGGGTGGCGGGAGGGCAATTGGTGGGATCACACCTATGGTCCATTACCTTTTTTATTGAAGAGACACTAATAGGCCTCCTGTGTCCTTTACATGATGATTTGACTTTATTTAAAAATAGGTAGAATACTTGCAGACATGAAAAGGTGCATGTGAATCTTTAAACTTCAGTTTTTCTATCTGGATAACTGGAACAATCATAGTAGCATATGTGAAATCCATGAGTTTCATTAAGGCATAGGTATACATTTTACATAACATTTTGAAGATTATTGCTCAAGTGATCAAATGTGATAGAATTCATAACTTGGGTAAATTTATCATACTATAGAGTTTAACCTGTCTTGGCCAGATTTTAATCCTTATTTGCCATGCCAAACACACATGCAAATAAAGCCAAAATATTAGTTTGCTTATGTAGAATGAAAAATAAAAATAATGAAAAATAAAACTGTCTTTAAAATTAGAATACTTGAGTTTATGTTTATGCTAATCCCTTTCTATATCTGTACCCACAGAGGAAGTTAGGATAAGTGATTAATTTAATTAAAACTATAGTAGCTGAAATTTATATGACAAATTCTCTTCTTGCATGTAGATACAATTGCAAGTATTATTTCTGCAGAAGTAGGAATGTAATATTATAGAAGTCAGATAATGAGGATGATTTTTTGATAGATTAACAGTGAGAAGAATTCAGACAGATTGGATGTGCATTGGTTTTAGCATTTCATGATTTAAAAGCTCCTGTTGTATTCTCCTCAGTGTAATCCTATAAGTGATGCCAACTCTAGCTCAGCTCTCTTCAGTGGGTGGAATTGTGTCCCCTACAAAACAGTGTTCAAGTCCTAAACTCTTGTACCCGTGAATATGATCTTAACTGGGAATAGGATTTTCAAACACGCAATCAAGTTACAATAAGGTGATACTAAATTCGGGTGGGTCTTAATCCAGTGACTGATGTCCTGAAAAGAAGGCCCTGGAAAGACATTGAGATTCCCACAAGGAGAAGGCCTGTGGGATGGAGGCAGAGATTGGAATGCTACGTCAGCAAAGGAATACCAAGGTTGCCAATGTCCACCAGAAGGGGGCGGGAAGGAAGGAGACTCTGAAGGGAATACGGCCCTGCCAACCCCTCCTCGATTTTAATCTTCTCATCTTCCTAGGTATTTCATTTCTTTTTTTGAAGCTACTGTGAAGGGAATTATGTCCTTGAACAACTTCTCATCCCTTTATTTCCTTCTCTTGCCTGATTGTATTGGCTAGACTTCTAGCTCTAGGTTGAATAATAGTGGCAATAGAGGACAACCTCTTCTGGTTCTAGTTCTAAGCAAAAAGGCTTTCACTTTTACTCTAGTAAAATATTGGCTATGGGTTTGTCATAGGTGGCTTCTTTCAGATTCAGAACTATGCCACCTATGTCTATATTCTTACGTGTTCTAATTAGAAAAGGATGCTGAATTTTATTGAATGCTTTTTCTGCATCTATTGAGAAGATCATATGATCTTTGTTTTTGATTCCATTAATATGGTGAATTACGTTGATGGATTTGCCTATGTTAAGCCAGTCTTGCATTCCTGGGATGAAACCTGCCTGATAGTGATGAATGATTTTTTTTTTTTTTAATGTGTAGCTGTAATCTATTGGCTAGGATTTTGTTGAGAATTTTTGCATCTATATTCATGAGTGAGATTGGTCTGAAATTCTCCTTTTTTATTTGAGTCTTTTCCTGGATTTGGTATCAGGGTGATGTTTGCTTTATAGAACATGTTAGGGAAGATACCTTCCTCCTCAAAGTTTTGGAATAATTTCTACAATATGGGTATAAGCTCTTCTTCAAAGGTTTGATAGAAGTCTGCTGGGAAGCCATCTGGAACAGGCTTTTTTTGTGTTGGGAGATTTTTTATTGTCACTTCAGTACTGGCACAAAAATAGAAACATAGACATCTGGAACTGAATAGGAAACCTGTAATAAAACTAATAACTTACAGTGCCTAATCTTTGATAAACCAAACAAGAACATACACTGGGAGAAACCATCCATATTCAACAAATGATGCTGGGAGAAATGGATCGCCACATGTAAAAGACTGAAACTGGACCTGCACCTTTCTCCACTCACTAAAGTTGATTCAAGATGGATAACAGATCTAAATCTAAAGCATGGAACAATAAAAATTCTTGAAGAAAGTGTGGGGAAAATAGTTGATGGTATTGGCTTGGGGAAAGACTATGAAGAGTGCTTCCATGGCAATGGCAACAAGAAAAATAAACAAATGGGGCATAATGAAATTGAATATCTTCTGTACAGCTAAGGAGACAACAACCATAGCAAACAGACAACCTACACAATGGGAAAAGCAATTTGCTTGTTATGAATCAGACAAAATCTAGATAACTAGGATCTACAGAGAACTCAAATTAAGCGACATGAGAAGAGTCAACAATCCCTTATTTAATGGGCAAGAAAAATGAATAGAACCTTCTCTAAAAAAGACAGACGAATGGCTAACAAGCATAAGAAAAAGTTCTCATCATTCTTAATTATAAAAAGTGCAAATCAAAAGTACCTTGAGATATCATCTAACACCAGTGAGAATGGCTGACATCACAAAGTCTCAAAGCTGCAGAAGATGGCATGGATGTGGAGAGAAGGGAACACTTTTACACTGCTGGTGGGACTGCAAACTGATACAACCTTTTTGGAAGGAAGTATGGAGAATTCTGAAAGAACTCAAATTAGACTTCCTGTTTGATCCTGCAATTCCATTACTGGGCATTTACCCAGAAGAAAAAAAAATCCTTTTATCATAAGGACGTTTGCACTAGACTGTTAATCACAGCTCAATTTACAATTGCCAGAACATAGCAACAGTTTAAATGCCCACCAACCCATGAATGGATTAACAAGCTGTGGTATATGTATACCATGGAATACTATTGAGCCACATAAAAGATGGTGACTTTACATCTTTTGTATTAACCTAGTTGGAGTTGAAACCCATTCTTCTTAGTAAAGCATCATGAGAATGGGAAAGCAAGAGTCCAACGTACTCAATTCTGATATGAGGACAGTTGATGCTAGAACCTGGCAGGGGATGGGGGATGGATAAGTGGAGAGTGGGGGGCTCAGGGTGTGGGACACACCTCTTGGGGGGGACACAGTTATAAGAGGGACTTTATCTAATAAATGTAAGTAGTGTAACCTGGTTCTTTGTACCTTCAATGAATCACCAACAATAAAAAAAAATCATTCTCCCAGTTTATGGAAAAAAGAAAGATTGTCTTAGTTAAAATATAAACTTCCCAAAGAGGCTAAAGGCTCACACTTAAACACACTTAAAAAAACTAGCATGAATTGCTCTCTTCCAAAATTTTGGCATACTTTTGTTATAAACCAGGTAAATGGTTATTTAACACAGAATATAATTATTTTTTCATAGAGAAGTAAATAAAATGATTAAAGTTAAAGTAAGATTTTTTTAGTCTAAAATTAATATGCAAAAATTATCAACACCTATCATGAAGATATTGACTCCAAATATACTGGAATTAATTTGAATTGCTGAAACACTTTAAGATACTTAAAATTCTTTCTTAAAAAAGTAAAGATAAAATTCATATGAAGTTTATTTAACAGGAAGAAATGGCTAGTAAGTAAACAAAACAATTCAGATAGCTCCTCAAATAAGCAAATTAAAACAGAATGATGTGAATGGTGAAACTTAACTGGACCTGAGTCCTTCATGAGCCAAGAATACTTTGAGCTAAAGAAACGATGACTCTTAAAATCCTCACCCTAGACTAACTTTACAACTTCATAGAATGAGAAAAAGAAAACCAGGGCATCTTCACCAGGATGTACGTCACAAGAAGAGGGATAGTAAATAAGCAGGAGAAGTGGGCTTGGGACAAATTAGAAAGGGCATTGGATGCCTTAGGTACTAATCTTACATTTTCCTCAAATTTAATAGGATGATGTTTAAAGGTTCTAAGAGATAAGAGACTTGACCTGCATCATGTTTTAAAATATGACTTAGGTGTAATTTGGAGAAAGCATGGTACAAACACCTTGCTGTCCAAATGGCTGGGGATAAAGTGATGCTTGTGGACATAAGCCGTAGAAGATTACTGCTAATGGTTTGTTTGTATCTTTAGGTTTTGATAGTGGAATTGGATTAGGCTGGGAAGCTTGAGGGAACAAACAAAACTGAGAAAGAATTTGTTTTGTTGTTTGTTTTGTCTTTTAGTTTAAGCAACAGAATGATGCTAGTGCCATTTACTGATATCTGGAAGTGTTTCCAGGAACTGATTTTAAAAGATGTGTGATAATAAAATTCCTTAGAGTGCAGTCATTTATGCCAGAGAAAGCCCCTTAGGTGAAATAAGAGATCAATTTGGGAGAGATTCATTGGTATTTTCAGAGCTAAGTGTACCAAAAACATACGTTTAATGTTTATTTGTTTGTGTTTTGGACCACCACTGAAATGCCCTTTCATGTGTATTAAAATATAATTAAATAGGAGTAATATGATGTAATACAATAAAGCTATTTAAAAAAGCAACATCAGTGAAAAATAAAATGCCCCTATAAAAAGAGGCCAAGTAAGAGTTTTTGGCTAAACTAAAAGCTGCTAGCAGGTGCCTGGGGCAATTCAGGATATGAAACAAACCTTTTTCACTGAGAAAAATGTTTCAAAGAGTCGGGTTACAGACTGAACAAGTGGTCAGCGTTTAAAGGACATTTATTTGACAAACTCAGCAAACACAGATGTATTTACAGTGGTCAGTGAGATGCCAGCTGAGAAGCTTAAGTCTCAGACAGAGACTTGCATATTTCATTCCTTGAGAGGACAAAGGCAGGTTTTTATTGGCAAGGATGGGCTCTGCACTTCCATGACCTGTCCCAGGCACATCTCAGTGGTTTTTAAGCTCTTTTCCCCATTTCTGCCCACAGCCAGGAGCTTGTTATTATATAAAAAGGCTGATGACCATGTTTGTAAGGAGACTACTGGATGGCTGGTCCAGAGTCATGAATTATAATCTTTCCATCATGATTTGATAAGAACATAGCCTTGCCTTTTTGTCATCAAGCACTGTATAATGTTGTTACCATATGTTCTGATTTGTCTCTTGTTGTATCTTCCCATGGGAGTGGGTCTTTTGCCTACACTCAAAGTGATAAACTGATAACGAATGGTATTGACAGTGAAGAGAGGTTTTGTTAGTATAGCTTCTTCCTTGTTGCTGGTGTTCCTGAAACCTCTAAGGATGACTCACAATTATAGAAAACATATTCGTAGCTTTGATAAACACTCATTGCATCCCTCCTGCTTGCCTGAAATTGGGTGAAACAACATGCCTCGGATATTCTGATAAGCTTATTGATTAGTAGGAGACTGGTACTAAAATAAATGAACAAATACATAAATAAATGAGAGAGAGAGCAGTACAATCAAGCCCTTTGGGACATTCATAATACTATGTGTACAGAGAAAAAAAAAAGCCAAGCCTATAAATTGAGGGCAGAACGACCACTAAGAGTCAACGTGATGGGGCGGCACCGATGGCTCAAGGGAGTAGGGTGCCGGCTCCGTATGCTAAAGGTGGTGGGTTCAAACCCATCCCCGGCCAGAAACTGCGAAGAAAAATAAAAGAGTTAACTTGATGAACAAAGGAAGAAGCACATTCTGGAGAGAAGAAAGAAAAAAGATAAAAGCATCAAGGTATGAGAGAACATGAAATAGCAAAAAGCAAAGCAAACAAAAGCCTAACTTAAGGACAACTTTGAACGTTAATGCCTCTCAATACTTACTGGCACACATTTTTGATTTAAAGAAAAATGCTTCTGAATATGTGTTCTTTCTCCATTTGCACATCATTGTTTAATATCAAACCAACCAATGTAAATTTCAAAACTTTATTTATTTGCACTTTGTGTATTTTATGTTTTTGATACAGTATAATTTTTAATAAGACATGATAAAAATTGAAAAGAAATAATGAATATGTGATTGAAGGCGTGAATATTGGTTAATCAGTTTGGGAAAAAAAATCTTTAGCAAACCTCAAGTTAAGTGAAATTCTGTGTGTTTTAATAATTTAATTATTTTAAAGACTAAACATATTAGGAGAAAACATGATGAAGAAATTGTGTAACCATGGAACAAATTATTTCTTTTTGTCCATTTCTTGTAGTCAAAGACCACTGCACACACATCTATAGCGTAACAGTGAGTTCTGGTTCCTTTTGTAACAGAACTCATGTCTTAGAGTCCATGGGGTGTCTGGGGAACAGGGTATTGGAAAGATTCAGGCTTAGTAGGTGATTTTGGAGGATTTTCCTTTAAGGAAAAGGATTTCACTCTAGATCGAATGCTATCAGACAGAAACAATAATCCTACAACTATGTTATCCTAATAAGTCTTATCTAGAAGAAAGAAAAACTAAAAGATGACTAAACTAGCAATGGATGAAGAAGTAACAATCACTCATACTAAACAGGTTCAGGGACATTGGATCATTTTCATGTCTTGGACAAAGTTTATCTCTTTTCTATATTCAGACAGGGGTGGGAACTTGCATTTGTTTCTTTCTATCTTGAACACAATGACATTGCCTGGTATTGATGTTCTTCAAAATTACTTATGTTCAATAAAAAACACCAAGGCAAACTGGTAGGGCCAGACCAGCTCCAAGTGGCCACGCACTCCAAGTGGAGTATGTGAGGACTTCTCTCTGTATCTGTGGTGCTGGATATCATGAAAAATAGGCATCAAGCCTTTTTTTCTTTTTTGTTCATCAGCTTTGTTTAGTGTCTGTGTATTTAATGTGTGGCCCAAGACAACTCTTCTTCCAATGTGTGACAGAGAAGCCAAAAGTCTGTTCACTCTGGTAGATTTATACATGGTTCAGTTGTAATATTTATTTAATAGTATAAATTGAAATCAACAAAAGCATGTTGATTACGTAATTGAAATCCCACAAGGAGAGTTATTTTATCATCAAAAATATGGAAACTGTATCTTATTTTTTCAGATTATCAAATTTTTGCTTTGTTTTAATGAGTAATATATTTTTTATTTTTTTTTAAATTAAATCATAGCTGTGTACATTAATGCAATCATGGGGTACAATCCTAGGTACATCGTAGAAGGGTACAAGTGAAACTTACTAAATGCAGCATATAAATGTCTTAACACAATAGCTAAGAAAATGCCACGAAGGCTATGTTAACCAGGTTGATGAAAACATTGTATAGGAAACTATATCTTTTTGTAAGTATATATAAACATGGAAATGTTCAGCATTTGTTGATAAAGTTCTTTAAAGCTTTCAGTGCAATCCATTTTTTAGAAAATATCTATGAACATAAGGCTATTTAATTCTGAAATATAAATGTATTTTATTTTTAATTGATAAATAATAATCACATATGTTAATGGGAGACAATGCAATGTTATAATACATGGTGAAATGATCTAAGCAGGCGAATCAATAGGTCTGTCACATAAATATTTACTGTTTCTTTCTCGTAAGAACATGTAAAATCCAATCTTGAAGCTATTTTTGAAATGTACAATACATTGTTATTATCTCAGACACTGCTATGACATAGGTCACCATAGCCTAGTCCTTCTGACCAGCTGAAAATTTGTACCTTATGACCAACATCTCTGTCCTCACCCAACCTCCCCTCAAGCCTTGGGCAGCCCCCATTCTGCAGTCTGCTTCTGTGAATTTGACTTTTTAGGTTCCGCGTGTAGGTGAGACCCTGCGGCACCTTCCTGTCTGTGTCTGGTTTGTTTTTAGGTTCCTGTGTGTAAGGGAGACGGTGAGGCACTTTTCTGTCTCTCATTTATTTTTTTGGCTTTATCCGTGTTGATGCAAATAACAGAACTTTCTGCATTTTTAAGGCTGAATATTATTCTTATATGCTTTAATATACTGCCACAAATTTAAAATCCATTCATTGGTTGATGAGCGCTTTGACTCTGCCCGTCGGCCACTGTAAATAACGCTACCCTGAACACGGGAAGATGGACCTCTCTCCTGTATACTGATTTCAGTTCCTTTGGTTGCATACTCAAAGTGTAAATATGGTGATTCTGTTTTTAGTTTCTTTGAGAAACTTCCACACTGCTTTCTATGAACTCACATTGGCACACATGGTGCTTTACTTTGGAGTTTATTCTGCAACATACTAATAGTTGTTACTACAGCAAGGATATATTTCTTATTTATTATATAATCAAATATCACTAATATTAAGGGGTAAATAAAAGCAAAATACTGGTTTATTGGAATGACTACATCCTGCTAAGACTTTTGTAATATCTTGAATTTCATTCTACCATAAGAGTATAAGGTATGCTCTTTTACTCCTGTGCTTTCAACAGTGAGAATAATTTGCCTTATTTTAATATACAATTTAAATAATATAATGATAATGTAAGTTAATTTACATAAAATTACATTTTTTTCATATCTAAACATGTTTGGAAATTTCTCAAATGTTAAATTTCCTTCTCCCCAATCAGACCTTCCACTCAGGTTACACACGGCAGCCTTTGATTGCTGTGAGTTTTTATATGAACAGCGGACCAGTCAAAAGTAACTTCCTTAGTCCTGACTAGAAAGCATCTTCTTTAAATATGCATAACCTCAGATGTAATAACTCAGAAAATCCAGAATGTCAAAGTTGTGTCGACTACATTTTTTCTTGACTTTAAGGCGAGGTTGCACCTGGACCACCACCTTTCCAGCCACACACTAGGTGCCACAGATCTGGGCACAGTTACACAGAGTTGTTTTCTTTAATACTTCATCTCCATTTCTGGTGATAGAGTTATTGGAACAGGGATTGGTGAGCATCTAAGATGGACTGGGGCAGGAGCTAAAACCAACTCTACCATAACCTTCCACAAAGAGTTACTCTTAAAAATAGACAAGGAGGATGGGCAGCCCCATATATGGAGGGTGGCGGTTTCAAACTCGCCCAGGCCAGCTAAAACAGCAGTGACAACTGCAACAAAAAACTAGCCAGGTCTTGAGGTGGGTGCCTCTAGTCCCAGCTAATTGGGAGGCTGAGGCAAGAGAATCGCCCAAGCCCAGGTGTTGGAGGTTGCTGTGAGCTGTGATGCCACAGCACTCTACCCAAGGTGACAAAGTGAGGCTCTGTCTCAGGAAAAACAAACAAACAGAAAAAAAAAAACATTAACAAAGAGGATGAGAAAAGAGAGAGAGGGAAGGAGGAAGGAGGGAGGGCGATTGGTGGGATCTCACCTACTGTGGGCAGTGTGAGGGTGTTCAGCTGCCCCTGGGTCAAAGGCTCAACTACACATTGGACTTTATCTTATAATTGAAAATGATGTGCCCTAAAAATCTTTTCCCTCATGTTAATTTAAAATTAAAAAAAAAACATGCTGACCCAAAAAAGAAAATTAACACCATTACTAATGAGTGATCTCCCCTGTCTCTTGAGTTCTAAACTATTCTCTGCATAATTATTTATGTTTAATTACTTGAATTTAGGAAAAGCCCTTAATATTCATTGTTGGTCAAATGTCAAATGCCCCAGTAGCTAAATATCTATTTACTAAATGAAGTTCCAAAGGAAATGTCATTTTCACAGTGAAATTAAATGAACATCAAATTAATAGTGTCACATATTATAATGACATCTGAGTCCTGCAACATATTTATTTGCCATTTCGCTATCACCTACCAGAAGTTAATTATTTTAGCTTAGAGTTTACAGAATGCATAATAATACTACATGAATTCTTCGAGTAGTTGGTAGAAATACCAAGCTTTTGAATTATAATTTTTGTAATGGCACTTTACAAAAAATGCTAAATATTACGTGGAACTTAATTATGAATGTGTAAACCCATTTGATGCATGTATGTCTTAATTAAATTTCCAGATGATTTAAGAAATAAAAATTGGGTATCAATTTTGAAAAGTACTTCTTCTTTAGAAGTGTGTAACAAATAATTTAATTATGAGATTTGATATAACATTCATATTTAGGAATATTAAATGAAGGCATCTTTTGTTGCATTCAGTATAGTTAAAAAAATCTTTAATTGCTACCATAAAATAAGGTAAACTCAAATCATTGTTAAGACTTTACATCTTGACCTAACTTTGAGATAAGGGTGAAGGCAAACTACAAATTCTCACTCACTCTTGGGTAAATTAATTCAAGCTCTAGAGCATCTTCGTGGGATTGGAAGCAAAGAAAATGGCTTACAGAGACAAGCTGTCGGTGTCCTAATTGTGAAGATAGGTCTGTCAAAGTTATGGTCTTTGCTCTGTTTCTCAAATAGCTCAGTATGTCCTGATTCATGCTGAAAACAAAACAAAAGTGTGACTATAATTGTGTTTCCTTTGTAAATTTCTCAGGCTGAGAACACACTGGTTAGAAGATACTCTTAGGTAATCTGTTTAACAATTGTAACCTCTATAAAGGAATAAATTCATGTACTGATTTTTTTCCCTAGTATTCTGGGTGGGTTTGTTCCCTGAATCCATGTTCAGAATATCATCTTTCCCCTTGGATGGACTGACCATCAAGTATCTGATCCTACAGAGCAAACATCAGTCTCTGAAGGTGGTAATCTGTTTCTGGTAGAATTGTTAGGAACGTTTGTTCCCTCCATCAGCGCTTCTCCACTGACTGTGGGTGGCGCAGAACTTAACCTGAGATGTTGATCCCTTAGCACTTAGAAGCAAAGGGGGCAGCTTGCACTTTGGTGTGGGAGCCGCCTCTTGCCTTTCCTCCAGAGCATGGTACGTATCACGCGCTATCTTCTTCTAGTTAGGAACAGATGCCAGGAAGGTATTTGACAAGAACTTTTCAAAGTCATCTATTTCCTTAGCCACGTTCAAACAGTAATAGTTCAGTCATGTGGCAATAGTCCATTCTGCTTAATGTAATTTATTTTACATTTCAAAAGTACAAAGTGTAATGATAATACCAGTGCCAACATTAATGTAATTTCACCCAGTTTAAGAACTCAGACACATAAGGGAAGCTCTTTTTCTACCCTTCTTAGCTCTCAGTCCCCTTCTAAATGTATCTTTAAAACAACACATTACCCTGAATTAGTTATATTTTTATTTCAGAATTTGTGTTTTTAAATAATCATTACATATTTATGTATTTATTCAAATCTAATCTTGGTATGTAAATTTTAAACTGTGCATAATTGTCATCAAATCATTCAGGAGCTTACCTTTATTTGACCTAACACTATGGTTTTGATATTTATTGATGTTGACAATTATAGGTCTAGTTAATTCCCTTCACTTGCATAATGGTGCATGGATTGCATTTAAAATGTATTCATTTTCTGATCTATGGACATTTTACTGATTATCATTATTTTGCTATTTTTAAACTGTTACAACCGATACTTTTATATGTACGTACATGTTTTTGTGTATATGTGTTTTGTATATATCTATATATATGCACGAGAAAGTTGATCTTCGGGCATATTCACCCCCAGACTTACCAGATGTACCAAATGACTCTTTAAAGTGACGATAGCATTCTTGCACCAGTAGTGTTCGAACATTCCTATATTGTTATACCCTGTCAGTAAGAAAGTCAGATGTTTTAGATGTTTGCTAATCAAGAGGATGGAAAATGTGATTTTTGTAGTAATGTAGTTATCACAATAGTGAAGTAAAACATGTGAAATATACATATGGATATTAAGGTTACTTATTGTAGAATTGCCTATTTTTTTTTTCTTCTTTTGTGGGGAAGAGAGGAGCCCTTTTATAGATTTGTAAGCATTGTAAAAAATGGTCTGGGCACGAATTCTTTGTCAGTGAAATGAACTGTAAATATCTTCTTGCAACCCTACATTTATCATTTCTCTGTGTTTACAGTCCATGATTGCCACACAGAAGATACGTTTTTTACACTTTTTCCATCCCTGTATTTTGATAAAGAAACTCTTCCCTACCCTGATATTTCTCTAAAATACTAAACATTTTGCTTTCACAATTAGGGAGTAGGAATCGCTGGAATTATTTTGACTCTCTTCTCTCCCACTGTTTTACTTTTTATCTTAACCCCTAATCCAAAGATACTTATAATGTTTTCTAAATAATTTCATAATATTCATACTTATCCTTCCTGTTTCTTTATTTGCTAAATTACTGTTTCTTGAAAGTCTTATCTGGGATCTATATATTTATTTATTTTCCAAGGAACAACATTTGTTATACTCTTTATTTTACCTTCTTCTGTAATCTTTGTTCAGGATCATTTTTACCATTTTTTGTCCCTTTTTTGTCTTAATTTTCTTTCTCTAACTTCTTATGTGGAACATTTAACCATTAATTTTTAGCATTTTTTCTTACAAATACTTTCTATAAGTCATTAAGGCTCAAGGATCCCTGGAAGCCCTCCTTTAACTACAGTTGATGTTTTAATTGACTTTTTAATATTCCATATTTCCTTTAAGATTCATTCTTTAGCATAAGATAACATTAAGTAGGTATTTAAAAACATATCCTGTATGTCTATTTCCAAGTGTTTGTATGTCCAAGTATATCTTTAAAATGTTGATGTTATTGAGTAGTTAGTACTATTTCAATAAACATTGTGTTGAAGTATAACTTATGGAAATTTGCACAAATCATAAGGGTATGGCTTTATTAAATGCATAAGGGAATTTTATTCTTCCATGGCTCTAATTTTATTTGTCTTACACTGCAGTTTCTTATACCCTAGTCCTATCTCTTCCGCTGAGCGCAGTCAATGTTCTTTGAATCTTGTACCTTGCCCACATTTGACAAACATATTCCAGGGCAAACATGAGTGCAGTCGGTCAGCTCACCTCTCAGTCGGTTTCTGCTCTTGGGAATCTTGGATCTTTTAGCTATTTATCCACTACCTTAAGCTTTCAGTAGATTTCCAGTTGTCCTTCTTGAAGAACTTAGACATCGACTACTTCGTCCTTATCCTAGGTCATAAAATGTATTCCCTATTGTTCTCGATTTTTGATAAATTTTATGAAACTTTCTCTAGACCACTTAAATCTAGATACAATTACAGTTTTTTTTTAGCTCCTAATCTGAGTTTAAAATGAGTGTATATTTTGTACCTTTTAGGTACAGAGTCCTATAAATATTAACTACAGGACTCTTTTTCTCTTTTTAATACATTTATTCAGAAAACTGAGATTTTATGTCCTCTATAATTGAAAATCTTTTAAAATCACCTTGCCAGTTTTTCTATACCATATAAGTTTATTATTGTTATGTATTTTTTGTGAGATTAAAAAGTAATTGGCTAGTGACCTCTTTTCCTTAAAAATGATTTTTTCATTTAAAGCCTGAATTATCTGGTATTTGGTAAATACAAATCATCTACTTTTTTAGCATAGTGTTTTTTCATACTTTCGCTATCAGAATACCTTATGATTTTGGTAGTATACTTATTAACACTAATAAGCAGTATGTAATGGGATTGTGCTTTTGCTGTTTTTCTTTATGGGTGAAAAGACAGGTTAGAGGGAAGGCTGAGAGGTAGTCAAGTGTGCAACCCTCAGTGGGGTTGGTGCAGGTTTCTGGATGGAAACTGCATTTAATTTGGATATGAAAAATAAAATGAGAGGAGTGTATATGAGGCCAAGGGAAGAGCCCATGCAAGGGACTGAGTAAGGAAAACATTGGTGGTTTTTAAAAGTAGCAAAGCTCAGCTCTGTGGTCACAGTTCTGATTCTGATGGACATCCCAGCTGGGTCACTCTGGTCACATCCCCTTTCCTCTCTGGGCCTCAATTTCCCTTAAAATAAGAGGCATAATGCCCAGCACACATTAGTAAAAAGCTGCTCAAGATATGCAATGGTCTCTAATCAATCATATCTGCGTTAATTTCTAGGTTTTGATAATTAGAATATGCTTATGTTTAATATTATCACAGGGGAGTCTGGACAAAGAGTAAATGAGCACCCTCTGGACCATTTTTATAATTTTTCTGTAAACCAAACATAGTTTAAAAATCTAAACATTAAAAAAAAATCACAAATCTGCCCCAAAGCAAATGCCTTAGAGAAAGGAAAGAGTGCCCTGTGATTTATGTACTTTCTTGTTCCCATGTTACAGAGAAGATTTACATCTGAAACTGAATCTCTCAAAAGCTAATTTTTTGAGTTTTTTTTTTTTTAATGAGTGAGTGGTGAATTTTTTGGGGGGGTTGCAGGTGTATGGCATACCTCTTGGGGATGGGACACAGTCGTAAGAGGAACTATACCTAACAAATGCAAACAGTGTAGCCTAACTTCTTTGTGCCTTCAATGAACCCAAAACAATAAAAAAAAAGAAAGAAAATATTTTATTGGGCATATGAAGATAATTGAAATTAATATATGTTTCCTTAGGCTTATTAATATAGTGTCTGATATTAATAGACTGATAAATAGATTGAACAGTAAATCTATTCAATCTATTGAGATGGATTCTGGGAACTGGTTGGTCTAGGCATATTATTTTCCTAAGGTGGTGGTGGATTCCTCTTGCTATTCTTTATAAAAAAATGAAATCCCAACAAATTGCATTAACACTCATGAGTATTTTGGTGTATCATTTCTTTTATACAATTGCTATTTGCTTTACTAAGTTTGTTTGTATCAGTGTTATACTTCATAAAAGGGCCTAGGAAGTCACCTGCCTTTTTTAATTTACAGAGTGCTGGAAATATGTGGTCATTGAAAGTTTAATAGAATTGCCCAGGAAAATCAACTGAGTAGTGAGTTTTGCAAAAGTTTTTCCTTAATAAATTTCTCTAGTTCTTCTGTGCAATTGCTTTGTTTCCTTTTCAGATTTTATTGATTTAATTCCCTCATGTTCCTCTGACCCCATGTTTATGCTCATTATAATCTCAAGCTTGTCTGAGAGTGTCCTTTTGATGCAGGACAGGTGGTGCCAAGACCTGCCACCTTAGGCCTGGGGGTGTTGGTGCAGCTGTAGCTGGCAGTGGAACCAGGGAATTGAAGGGGAGGTGGGGGGATCCTGGGAGGCTCCAGTAGCAGGAAGGGCCGGACATCATTGGGGAGACTGGCACCTTGCTCTCTCCTCCTCAGGCACTTCTGACTGGTGAATTTCATGTGACTTTCCCCAGCCTGAGAGTTCATTGGAGAGCTGGTTGTAACTGACAAAGACCCGTCTCCTAAACTTAAACATTGAGTTCTGGCAAAACAACCCCCTGCCTCTCTATATACCTCTGAACAGAGAGCCCCGAGACAGGCTTCAGCGAGGGAGCAAGAGGTTTCCCCACCTGCATTCTTTCTGTCAAGAGCTTTGTTTTTTATAGTTTTAGTATTCTTTGTTTCTGTGAATAAATCCAGTATTACCTCTGATCTGTGGTCCTTTGATTCATTCTTCCAAACTCCAGTATCATATTTGGCGAGCAAACAAAGTTCGGATGTCACTTTCAGCTCTAAGTTGTAGCACATCCCCAATCTAGTTTTTCTTCTGCTTCCACCATGCAAAGGAGTTATAGCCCAGGTTATTATTTTAGGTAATTTTGCGGTCATTTTATGCTAATTATAGTTTGTTTTATTATAATGGAACTCAAGACTAGTTTTACAAGTTGTGTTATTTAGAAATTTCTCTTCCAATAGCTCACCTGATGATAACTCAGGGGCCCAACACCCCTCCCTGTGGTCATTAACACCCAAGCTCAGGGACTGCCCGAGTCCACTCCGGGAGCCCCAGCGTCCGTTTAGGCCAGGACTTCCCTGGCTTTACTTTCATCTTGGTTCCTATTCCTTTGTATTTCCATGATTTTCATGTCAGGTTGGTGTATTACACTTGATTAATCTGTTTTAGTGTATAAGGATTTTTTTTTTTTTTTTAGTGGGGAGAGTTTCCAATTCTTTCATATTAGTAGAAAGGGAAGCTTCATTGTTTTTTCTTCAAAGGAAATGTACATCAATTGTCACCTTGCAATAAAAACTTTGAAAGCACCTTGCAATAAAAACTTTAAAAGTTTTATAAGCTATTTTTTGCTTATATTTTATGTTATCTTAACCAGAACCAACACAGACTTTCTTTATAAAATGTTTCTAGGACAGCAGTGTTTCAGTAGGAGTGAGTATAGCATATTTAGAAAGTTTTTATTTTTTTATATATACATAATATTTTACACATTTGTGGGGTACATGTGATATTTTGTTACATCATCGATGGTATTGATACTGGAATTTCAGGTTCTTGGTCTCGGTGATTTGAAGAATAAATCCGCGGACCACAGATCAGTGGTAAGACAGAATTTATTAACAGAAAAGAATACAAAAAGTACTAAAGCTCCTGGTAGAGAGAAAGAACTCAAGTGGGGAGAGAAAAGCTCTCTCTGTTTCTCTCCAGTCTTTCCCGGTCTCCAAGTTTAGGTTCTTACTCTCTGGGTATATATAGGTGTATGGGTTCCTTGGCCAGGAAACGAAGGAACACAGTCCCTTCCCCTGGAGCAAGGTGAATGAATGTATCAATGAATGAACACAGTCCCTTCCCCTGGAGCAAGGTGAATGAATGTATCAATGAATGAACACAGTCCCTTCTGCTGGGGCAAGGTGAATGACTGTATTAATGAAGGGACAGAGTCTGTTCAGAGAATTGAGGCCTAGGAAATTCACATGAAATTGACCTAGGCATAGGAAATGGGTGTTCTTATTTAGTCCTAAGTGTGAAGTGAAGGAGACACCAAGGCGCCCTTGTCTCGGTGGCCTTTTTGGCTATTGGAGCCCCCCCCCGCCCCCCGCCTGTCATCCAGCCCACTGGTTCCTCAGCTAGCTGCCGCAGCACCAACATCGCCAAGGTGGAAGCTCCGCTGAGCTGGCCTGGCCACCAAATGTTCTGCATTAGTATAATGATCAAGTCAGAGTATCTGTTCATCCCTCGAGTATTTATAATTTCTATGTGCTGAGAACAAATCAAGTCCTCTCCTTCGGCTACTTTGGAAGATACAATACATAGTTGTTAACTGTATACATCTACTCAGCTGTTAAACAACCAAATGTATACCTTAGGTTTGTTATACAACCTACCTATCTCTCTTGTTTCTAGAAAATTATTTGTTAACATACATGACGAACTTGAGTGAAGATAGCCACAATTTTAAAATACATTTTTTTATATCATTTTTGAGTGGATCATTATTTATTAAGCAGAATATAAGAATGTTGATGCAAATTTTTGTCTTTATAAAAGTTACAGAGTATAACACCAGTTTTAGTTAATTTATATTATTTTCTAAAATTCAAGGGGTTGTTTCTGTTTACTATTTAATATTGGTTGTGAAGAGAATAAAAAGAGAATTATGCAAATAATTTTTTTTGTGAGGGAAAGAACAGTATTACGTTAACAAAATATTTTATAGACAAAATGCAAAGCATTTCAGGGTATAAAGCTTTTCTGTTGAACCCAGTGTTCATAGAGGTGCTAAAATAATATTAAGATCTCCATTTGAATGAATATTCATAATTTTTAACAAATATTGTTGTGGAATTCATGGGATAATTAGGCTGCTATACAGCAAAGCATTTCACAGTGAAAACGTTTGTGTGTCTTTTTTATGCACTCATACATTTTATATTAAATGACTCTTCTCTCTGCCCACCATTAGCTATAATTTAGCTAATTATATTAGTATTTCTTTTGAAAAATAGAAGTTTCATACAACTTTCAACAGAAAATAATTTAATGTTAAATGCATCATGCTAAATATGTAGTATACATTCCCTTGATGATTCTGTGGTCAGTTGGACATTATCTCAGTAACTTTTTTCCTTTTATATAATTGTCTATTTTTCTCAGATTATAGGTGGTATATGGATATATCTTTGCCTGTTAATTATGTGTAGATATAGTTTACATAGACATATTGATGGATAGAGAAATATGGATACACACACTTTAGGTAAAGGAATATACTCTTCTTGATGTTAAGATAAGTGTCATATGACTTGGAAGATGTCTAGCTGGATTGGCAAAATAGCAAAAATCAATCTGTTAGCCTCACATGATAGCCGAAATGCTCATTTTGAGTTCAGCTAAGTATTCATTTTAGTTGAAAGGCTGATTTAGACCTACTTGGTTGGCTGTAGCAGAAAAGCAATCTTCAAATACATCAAGCTTGATCTTTAAATAAGATACCAAGAACTATAAATAGATTGGAAAGTAATATTAATGCTGAGTAGAGCACTATGTATAAAAAACGTTAAGTGTCAGTTCAACCTTTATGAGTGCTTTGCAACAGTGCCTCTGATATATTCCTATAATAATGATAATACAGCTAAGTTTCCAATTAAATTATGTTGGTTTTATTAGAAAATGAATTGATTCTGAGTTCATTAATTTATAAACATTGAAACATATTAAGAATGAGGTCTCCAATAAATCGCATAGTCTATAATAATAGCTGATAGACATTTTGCATTTAAACAACCCAAGTGATGCTTTTTAAATGGTGAAGGAAGTGGACTCAGTGGAGCAATTACTTAGATACTAACCTTTTCTTTTTTTTTATAACAAAGTAGTATGAAAAAATAGGCAATCATTCAGTGTTCAAATATATTTTAAAAGTTTTTTAACTGCAGTCACTTTTAAAATTGAAGCTATACTGTGCCATAATATTAAATTTTACACAGTTGCTAAAGATAAATGATTTTCCCTGATCAAATTATATGAGGATGAATAATTTTATACTATATAATTGGTGAGCTGGATAATTCAATAAGTCCATTTGCTATGGTTGACTTCTTTTCACAAGTAGAATTTCTCCAACGAGGAGGACACTTTTGTCAAAACAGCTGTCAAATAGCAACAGCATTAAAAAAATTAATCAGTAAATTAATTAAACATTCTCAGGATGTAAAGTGTGTTACATGCAGGAAAATGCAAGCAGTTTTACGACATTTTTAATGTTTCCATCAAAGATTTGGAGAAAACAATAAAAATAGGACTCTTTATTGCAACAGAAGTTGGTTTGTAATGAAAACATCTTATTAAAGCTTCTCATTTTCATCCAACAGAAGGTTTTCATCCATTCTTATTCAAAGTACCCAAATGCTAAAGTTATGTTTTCAATAAGTTACCTGCAAATTAAAGTACATATTAAGAATATTTCCTCCAAGCTACCTATCTCCATATCCTATTTTACTTTGGTTTTTCTTTTAGAAAACATTCTAAAATAAGTTTATCCAAAAATGTACCAAAGAAATGCATTCATTATAGAAACTATTTTATATGCTAGCAAAATAAATTATGTATGTATATATAAATAATATGTATGCTTATTAGATAATTGTGTATCTTGATACATACTTCAAGTAATCTACACATATTCCATATTTGGCTTCTTCCTTACGTAAAGTCAGGATGGGGAATGTATTCTACATTTTATTGCCTTAATTTATAATGAATACTTCTCAGGGCCATCTCACAGTTCAGTGATCACATGTTTTGTAATTATCCATAGACTATTCTTATTCAGTTTTAGGATTTTATTTTTTGCTCCTTACTGTATTGAATCATGTTACATTATACATTTGGAGAGAGAGGACCAAAGACTATCTCTTTGTCTTTCAACGACATACCTTTTATCCACTAGAAATTTGTTCTCTGGGTCTACTCTATGCCAGGTATGTGTAAAAATTTTAGTCTGTGAAGATAACTAGAAATACTCTGAATTAAATTTCCCTGATTGAAGTATCATTTGGCCATTTTTCTGCCCCCAGAATTCCCAATATACAGTGGTGAGATAGGCATAGAATCACAGCTGTAGTCATTCCAGTGGGGGACAGACTGGAATGTTGCTGGTCCATAAACATTTGTAAACTCAGGAGGATGAACGATGGATTTTTTTTTTTTTTATAATTTTATTGAATCATAATTCTGTACATTGGTGCAATCATAGGGCAGGATTCATATACATTCAGAAATGTTTTGATCATACTGTTACAGATAGCCTTCATGGCATTTTCTTGATCACTATATAAAGACA
>CAUYON010205901.1:0-15877 GCA_963573935.1 Arctocebus calabarensis | reverse complement strand
ATTTTTGTCAGGATTCTAAAACCCTGCACAAAGTTTTTCTAATTTTGGTATTATCCAAGGCAAAAAGCCAAAAATAAGAGAAATAGTCATTTTAAAATGATTGGAATTTGTAGCAATATTGAAAAAACATGAATTTATTATCATGTTTCATTTGCTTTGGTGATTGTATCCATATATAATTTATTCCATTGAATTACAACGATTATTAGAACTATTAAAAAGATAATTTTCTTTCAAAATAATTAACGGTTTCTCTTAATTGGTCAACTTGGCTCACTCAATAAAATATTTTAATTACAGAGGGATATAATTTAACATTAAGAAATTTTTGAAAAGAAAATTTTTCTTTTTCTTTTTGGAGAAAAATTTTTCTCCAAATTTTTGGAGTGAAAGAAAAATAAAATAATTCATGCTATATCAAGGGAAAGAAATGATTATATGATATGATTTTCCCAAGGGTTCAATTTTTGAAGGCAAATTCTTCTAAAAGTGAGCAAAATAAAAAAATTATTCCTTCCTGAAATAAAAAGGGATGGCACTCACTAAATTCCTCTCTCAAACTAGGTCCATTCTTTCAGTGATGAGAAGCAAAGTCATAGTGGGCCAGGATTTTAATTTTTAGACTCTAATACCTTAGTGTCCATGCAAACATTCCCAAGGGAAATAATCACCTTTTTAGGCAACTAGGTGTTCCTGGGCTAAGCACCTAGGGAAACCTTGCTCTAGGATTCCAACCAGCAATCATTCTGTCCCTAAGTGACTGAAAGCTCATAAATTGATTACATATCATTTTTAGTTGAGGTTAATGTCAAAATATTGAGTACAGTTTTAAAAAAATGAATTACTATTTCCATATATTCTATGGAAATTCTGTCCTTAACACAACAAAATCTTATTAGCATCATATCCAAATTCAGCTTTAGAGTGATTTGAATGATTTTAATTAAATAATTAGTTCATTAATTCATTTACTTTTAATTGGCAAATAAAAACTGTATATATTTATAGTGTAGAAAATGAATTTATGATACACGTGTATATTGTGGAATGGCTAAATCAAGCTAACGTTGTATTACCTCAACCACCTTTTTTTTTTTTTGTGGCGAGAACTCTTAAAACCTACTCTTTTAGCAATTTTCAAGACTACAATACACTGTTACTGACTGTAGTCACCTTGATGGATGATTGAGGTCTTGAACTTAGTCCTAGCTGAAATTTTATGTCCTTCAACTGACATCTCCCCAACTGGTCCAACGCACACATACACAGACGCCCTTCTATCTGGAAGAGGTACTTGTCACACCTTATCCTAGCAGTAATGTTCAGAACCTCATATTGTCTCAATAGTCTCCTACTGTCCTTTCAGCCCTCCTCTTTCTTGACTTCTCTGTAGAATCTGTCTCTGCATAGCACTCTTAAAATCCATGGCTGCGCTCACAGTACAAACTCCCAGTGGAACCTTGCGTTCCCGCCTGCTCCTGTCAGTCTCCCTCGTCACCTTCTGCGGTGATTGTCCTCCTGCCTGCCTTTTACATGTGAGCCCCAGCTGCTCCTCTTTTCTGAGTTGTCTGCGTTCTCTCTGTAAAGGATTTTCTCTGGGACTGGATAAGTTTCCAACTATCTATGTGCCGAGTTCTGTCGAGTCTCAATCTCTAATCCTGATCTTTTCTCTGAGCTTCTACCCATCTAGCTATATTTAACTGCTTACCTGAAATGCCTACCCAAATGTCAGAAAGACACTTCAAACTCAAGGCTCTTAAACTAAAAATCAACATCTTGCCACAGACTTAACCCATGTTTGATATTTCTCTATGTCAGAAACTGGTTCGCCACCCATCCCACTGGACAACCTAATAATGGGGCAGTCACTTTCCATTCCTTTTTACTGTCACTTATCACATGAAGTCCCATTGTCTCTATAGCTGAATGTCTGTTGATTCTGTCCATACTTCTGTCTCTCACCACTGAACACCCAGGCTAGTCTCCTCTTCCAGTTCTGTACATTGCATTCAGAAAATCCTTTCAATGTACTAAGCTGGTCACATTGCTCTCTGCTTCAAGCCCTTTAATGAATTTCTATTACACTTAGGATAAAAACACAAATAACTTTATGTGGGCTGCTCCAGGTTCCACACCATTTTAGCCATGAAAGTCTTTCCAATCTTGTCTCCTCCCACTTTCCCCTTGTTTGCTATACTCCAGCTGCAAAGATCTTTCAGCTTCTTAAGTGGAATATTCTCTCTGCCAACTTGAGACGTGTGCCTGTTCCCTTTTCTCTAGGTGATAGCCCAGCCCTTCTTTGAGCAGTTTATTTCCACTAATCCTTTAGATCTGAGTAAATGTATCATGTCCTCAGGAAAGCCTGGACCATCACCAAGGATGTGGCTAAGTCCTTCTGTGAAATTTTCTTGTGGCATTTAATAATTTCTCTTAACAGTCTCTCAGTTTATGTTGATATTTTAATACACATATGTTTCATTATTTCCTTAATGCCTGTCTTACCCTTTAGCCTAAAACTCCAAGAGGGTGGATTTCTTATCATTTTTATCTTAAGCCTCAGCACAGACCACGTACCTGGTAAACACACAAGGATTATCTTTGGAATGAATGAATATTAACTTCGTGAGATTCAGAAAACACCATCCTGTTTAGATGTTGTTGGAAACATCCCTCATTGTTCTTAAGATCCAATTTCTACAATTACTCCTGATTTCTAGTGGTGAAGATAAATACTGAGAAGCTTTTTTTTTTAAATTTTTTTGAGACAGAGTCCTTGGTAGATTGTCATGGTCTCAACCTTGCTCACAGCAACCTCAAATTCCTGGGCTCAAGTGATCTTTCTCTCTCAGCCTCCTGAGTAGCTGGGACTACAGATGCCAGTCATGGTGCCTGGCTAATTTATTTTATTTTTAGTAGAGTTGGGGTCTTGCTCTTGCTCAGGTGAGTCTTGAACTCCTAAGTTTAAGGGATCCTCCCACCTCAGACTCTCAGAGTTCTAAGATTGCAGGTGTGAGCCACAGGGCCCAGTGAGAAGTATTAAGGCTGAATTTACTAGCTTTGCTTGTAGTTAGATTTGGTCATGTAATCAGTTCACAGTCACTGGGATACAAGAAGAAAGTGTGACTTTTATAAAGTGTTCTTAAAGGAAAGTAATATGCTGGAATGTGGATGGAAATGCTGACATTTCAGCACTTGTCTTAGACCACGAAGTGACTGTGAAAATGGAAGCCCTGGAAGGAGAAGCAGCAAAATATAAATGGAGCCCAAGTTCCTGGCACCAGGGTGAGCCATTCAAGTCTTAGATGACCACATCTAAACTGTGCAAACAGGATATAAACTTCTGTCTTATTTGAAGCACCAGTATTTTATGTTTTCTGTTATTATAAGTCAAACATAACTTTAATTATAATTTTATGTCTTTAGAGCCCTTGATTCAAAAATAACCTTTTTTATTATAAAATATTTTTATTTGGATCTTCTCCCTTTTTCCTTGGTTAGTCTATTGATTTTATTTTTGTTTGTAAACAAACTACTTTCATTTTGTTAATTTGTACTTTTTTTAGTCTCTATTTTGTTTAGATATGTTTTGGTCTTAACTATTTATTTCCTCCTACTAATTTTGGGTTTGATTTGTTCTTGTTCTTCTAGTGTCTTAAGGCCCATTATCAGATTATTTGAAATATTTCCAGTTTTTTGATGTAAGCATTAATTGCTACAAAACTTGTCTCTTCACACTGCTTTTATTGCATCCTATAGTTTTTAATAAGTTGTTTTTCATTATGCATTTGTTTCAGAAAATTTTTTGATTTACTTCTTAATTTATTCCTTCACTTGGTGATCATTATGAAGCATGTCTTTAATTTCAATGCATTTCTACTGTTTCTACACTTCTTATTAATTCCTAGTTTTATTTCATTGTGTTCTAAGAAGATCTTTAATATGATTTCAATTTTTAAAGATTTATTGAGACTTTTTTTGTAGCCTAACATATGATCTGTCTTGGAGACTGTTCCATGTGCTGATGAAAAAATGTGTTGCTGTCAGATGAAATATTCACTAAATGTCTTTTAGGTCCATTGCATTTAAAATTCATTCTAAATTCAATCCAATGTTTCTTCGTTAACTTTTTATTTGTGGTCTGCCTGTTGCTTACAATGAGTGGTCAAAGTCTCTAACTATTATTGTATTGGAGTTTATCTCTTCTTTTAGATTTAACATTTGTTTTATTTATCTGGAGCTCTGGTGTTGCGTTCATATATGTTTATAATTGTTATATTCTCTTGCTGAATTGATCCCTTATCATTATATAGTGACCTTCTTTGTCTCTACTGCTTTAACTCAATGTCTATTTTATGAGATATAAGTATAGCTACTCCTACTCACTTTTGATTTCTGTTTGCAAAGAGTATCTCTTTGCATCCCTTACTTTCACACTATATGTTTCATTATAGGTAAGATGAATTCTTGTAGGCAGCAAATGGTTGGATCCTTTTTTAAATCCATTCAACCAGTCTATAAGTTATATGTAAAGTTTAATCTATTTATATTCAAGGTTATTATACTATGTGAAGGCTTATTCTTATAATGCTATTAATTTCTGGTTGTTTTGTATATTCTTTGTTCCTTTATTTCTCTTTTATTTCTTATAATTGTGGTTTGGTGGTTTTCTGTAGTGGTAACATTTAAGTCCCTTCTCATCCTCATGTGTTTGCTCTACAAGTGGGTTTTATATTTTTGTGTATTTTCGTGATTGTCGATATTGTCCTTTCACTTCCATGTGTAGGATTACCTGAAGCATTTCTCATGGTGTTGGTTTAATGGTGATAAATAACTTTAACTTTGCTCATTTAGGAAAAAGATTTTGTTTCTATTTCAATTTTGAAGAACGACTTTGCTGAGTATAGTATCCTTGGTTAGCAGTTTATTATTTTTTTTTTTATTTCAAAACTTTCAATATATTACCCTATTCTCTCCTGGCCTGTTTAAGGTTTCTGCTGAGAAATCTACTATTAATCTGGGGTAGGCAGGTTCCCTTGTAAGTCATCAGACACTTTTCTTTGGCTGTTTATATCTCAAAATCTTTTTTATCTGATAAAAGTATAGCTACTCCTGCTCTTTTTTGGTTTCCATTTACTTGGAATATCTTTTACCATCCCTTTACTTTCAGTCTATGCGTGTCTTTAGAGGTAAAGTGCCTCAGGCACTTACTTACAGGCATCATATAGTTGCCCCTTATTTTTTAATCTATTCATCCACTATATGTCTTTTGATTAAAGAGGTTAGTCCATTCACATTCAATGTTATTATTGATAGGTAGGGATTTATTATTGCCATGATATTATTTGATTTCTGGCTGCTTTGTGGTCCTGTCTTTCTTTTTTACTTCTTTCTGTTTTCCTTTGTTAATGGTAATTTACTCTCTAGTGAATTTTAATTTCTTGCTTTTTATTTTTTGTATGTCTCTTTTAGGGTTTTTGATTTGAGGCTACCATGAAGCTTGCAAAAAAAATTATAACCCATTATTTTAAGCATATGACAACTTGGCTTACAAATAAGCAAAGAGAAACCACACAGAAATTCTACTCTTTAACTCTACCTTTCCCACTTTTTATCTTTTTATTATTTCCATCCATATTTTTTTATACTATCTTTCAAAAAGTTGTCATAGCTATTTTTGATAGGATGATCTTTTTGGCTTCCTACTTAAGATATAAATGATTTATACACTGAGATTACAGCAATAGGCTATTCTGTATTGGGGATTTATTATTACCAATAGTTTGTGTACCCTCAGTAGATTTCTTATTGTTCTTTAACACGCTTTTCTTTCAGATTGAAAAATTCCTGTTGGCATTTCTGGTAGCACAGGTCTAATGTTGATAAAATCCTTCAGGTTTTGTTTTTGGGGAAAGTCTTTATTTCTCCCTCATGTTTGATGAATATTTTTGCAGTATATGATATTACAGGATTTTTTTCCTTTAGCACTTTGAATACTTCATGCCACTTCTCCTGTTCTTTAAGGTTTTCCCTGAGAGTCCTATTGTAGCTCTCTAAGTGTGGGAAGTTCTCCGTTATTACTCCTTTGACTAAATTTTCTACCTCTATCTCTTTCTCTACCTCCTCGTTAGTATCAATAACTCTTAGCTTTGCTCTTTTGAGGCTATTATCTAGATCATTAAAAATTTTTTTTTTGCTTTTACTTATGTATTTTCAAATAGCTTATCTTTACACTCACTAGTTCTTTCTTTTGCTTAGTCAATTTTGCTGTTGAGATACTCTGATTCATTTCATTTGGAAATTGAGCTCTTTACCTCCAGAATTTCTTCTTGATTACTTAAATTATTTCATTCTCTTCATTAAATTTTCTGATAAGCTGAATTTGTTCTCTGTGTTTTCCTGATGTTCATTAAGCACCTATGAGACATCATTTTGAATTCTTTGTCTGAAAGGTCACATATCTTCATCACTCCAGGATTGGTTACTGGTACCTTGTTTAATTTGTTTGATGAGGTCATGTTTCCCTCAGTGTTCTTCATGCTGTGGGTGTTTGTTGCTATCTGGGTATTAAAGAATTGGGTATTTATATTAATCTTCACAGTCTGGAGTTGTTTGAACCCGACCTTCTTGAGAAGGCTTTCTACTTATTCAAAGAGAATTAAATATTGTGATCTAAATCTTTGTTCACTGCAGCCATATCAGCAATGGTGGTGCCCTAAGCCCAGTAATTACTCTTGTAGACTCCTGGTGATACTACCCAGGTGGATTTGTGTCAGAGATGGGAGAATTTCCTAGATTTCCAGAAAAAGTCTCTCACTATCTTTTTTCCCTCTCAGTGTTGGGCTGTTGGAGTTGGAGAGAGGAGTGCTGTGGACACTCCCTCATGGCCACCAGAGCCAGATCACACATGAAGTCAGCTCATTGTCACCTGAATCCCATAGTGTCATTGCCTGGTTACCCCTTAGGTTTATTCAAAGACTAAGAAGTCTTTGGTCACCAAGTGGTGAATCCTGACTGGGTCCTTCCCTTTAGGGCAGTTTGTTTACCTCTGGCCCAGGGTGGGTCTAGAAGTGACTTCCATGAACTAAGGCCTGGACTCAGGGGCTTCAGGAAACTGCTTGGTATTTTATTTTATGTGGCTGAGCTGGTACCCAAGTGACAAAACAAAGTTCTCTGAGCTTTTTTCTTGCCTTTTCCTAAGTTAAAAAAGACTGTAGTCAGGAAGAGTGGGTGACACAGGTACTGGCATGGCCACCACCACTGCTTTCTCACAGGCTATGTGCACCCAATGTCCACTGGCTCCAAGCCATCACAGCCACAGGAATTGCCCAAGTACTGCAGCCTTTGTGGCCCACTACCAAACAATTATAGTACAGGTCCCAGACTACTTTTTGTCAACCAGCGGTGATGCCAGCCAGAACTCAGATTTCAGGGCATAGGATTTCTTTCTGGGCAGGCTGGTCTAAATGTCCTCTCCCTGGGCATGAGCAGAATTCTGTCATTTCACATTGGCATCCCTGAGCTTCAATGCAGTCTCACGGTCTAGTCTACTTCCCCCAGGTGCACTGACTCTGCATTCAGCATGCTGTTGTGGCACTCCTGGGAGATAAGAGAAGGGCAGCAAAGGCAATGAAGGATTATCTTTTCTACCATCTTTGGTGCCTCTCTCTTTTGTAGTATAATCACTCATCTGACTTTTGGTTCCTCTGAAGGTGTTTGCTTGCATGGATAGTTGTTGAATTTGGTGTTTGTGCAGAAGGATGATTGCTAGATGTTTCCATTTGGTCATCTGGCTCTGCCTACCTCTCTCACTGTTTTTAAAATTCTCTTTGTTTTCGACTTTTGACAGTTTGACTCTAATGTGTCATGAAAAAGACCTTTTGGAATTGCATATACAGTATTTGGGAGTTTCAGAACTTCTTGTATCTGAATCTCTAAATATGTTGCTATTATTGAGAAGCTTTCAACTTTTTTTGTTGTTGTTAAAAAGGTTTTCTATTCTTTTTTGCTTTCTCTTTGTCTCTAAGACATCAAGATTTGAATATTTTATCTATTTATGGTGTCTCATATGTCACATGGACTTTGCTCATTCTTTATCATTCTTTTCTTTTTCTCTGACTGGGTTATTTCAGAAGACTTATATTCAAGTTCTCAAATTCTTACATCTGCTTGATCAAGTCTATTGTTGAAGCTTTTAGATATATTTTATGTTTCATTCACTGAATTATTCATCTCCAAAATTGCTGTTTGGTTGTTTATTTAATGATATTTATCTCTTATTTTATTTTTTATTAAATCATTTGTACATAGATCAGATATTTATCTCTTTGTTAAATTTTTCATTCATATCCTGAATTGTTTTTTATGATTTCTTTGTATCGTTTATCTGAGCTATTAAGTATTGCACTGAGGTCCTTTAATATCATTATTTTGAATTCTTTTTCTAGGATTTCATAAATTAATTCTTTAATCTGTTGATGGAGAATTATTGTGCTATGTGAGAGTTTTTTCTTTTTATCTTTTTGTGTCCTTATGTTGATATCTGAGTACTTAATGTAATAGTTCCCTCTTCCAATTTGTTAAATTTGTTATCATCTGAGATAATTTTTTCTTGAAGATGTAGCTATGACATTGGTTGGATATGGCACTTTGGCTTTGATTTTGGGTGTGTGGAGTAATGTAGTCTTTGTATAATTTTTTTGACTCTAAACAGCATGAGTAGTGTCTGTGAATTTCTCAGTGGTTTAAGGTACAGTTGCTAGTGAAAGCCATGGTGAAGTTTTGGTGAGGATGGAGACATCAGGTGGGCCAATCTTTAGATCCCTACGGTGGCAGCAATGAGTCTACTATGACTGCCTTTTGTTCCTAGGGTGGAATATGCTGGCACTGGTGTTATCAGGTCTAGGCATTGCAATTCTTGGGCCTCCAGGTAGCTTGTTGGGGTGTTGGGAATGGCAGCAGTTGGATGGATGGGTGGGTTCATGGGCCCCTGGGTAGAGGCCATGGCATGGGTAATGGTAGTAATAGTGACAGGATAATCTGCTGGGTCCCAAGTGGTCCATGTTGGTGGGCCAGTCCCCAGGCCTGCAGGTGGCTCTTGTGAGTGAGTGTCAGCTGTGATGGTTGCAGTACTGATGGGCTCAGCAGAGTACTGATCAAGCCCCCAGATAGCATGCTCAGGTGTTGGAGGAGGTGAAGCTGAGCTGGTGAGCCTGTCTTCAGACCCTCTGGTGGTGCATGCAGGCATTGGCTGCAGTAGGCAGGGGCAAGGTGATCCTCAAGCACCAGGTGGGAGGCTTGTAGGGAGGCAGCAATGCCTGAGTTGCTACCCTCCAGCTGAGAAGTGCAGGGATGGGGGGTGGGGGGAATTGCTTTCAGTGGCAGTAGCTGTGAATAAATGCCTGGGGAGGTTGTGCTTCAGCCTCTTGCAGCAGTTGCAAGTGGAGTGGTCTTTCCTAAGGGCTCATGTAAATGTGTGACAGTCTTGCTACTGGGGAATGCAAGGTTGCCAGTAATGGCTTGCACCTTGACTCTGGTGGCACTGCCAACATCAGTGCCCAGCCATGAACAGGGATGTTAATGCTGCTCCAGGTATGTGGAGATGTTTAGACTGCTGGGCTCCAGTGCAAGATGCAGTCTGGTGGGGGATGGGCTCTCAAAATGGTGCTTTGCTGTAGCTGTTCAGGACTTGGGGCTTGCATGGGATCCCGAGTGAGCTCTCTTGGGAGTAATGCCATCATGTGGTTTCCAGGTAATTTCCTATTTTAGTAACAGGGCCCATGTGGTTGAGAGGCTTTCCCATGGCTAGGTTTACAGAAGTCCATAATGGGAATGTGAACCACCGTGGGTAACTTCAGTTACCCTTTTCCCACACTGGGGAGCCTCTGTAGGCTCCCAGCCAATCCCAGCTAAGCATGTTATCCTGTTTGCCTCTCCTTCCTTGGCTTAGGTGTTTTCTTTCACTGGGCTGCTATACTCAGGTGTTCTCTCTTTGCTGGTCTATTGAAAGAGTGATTATCTGATTATCTACTTGCTATTTGGGTTCTTTGTGGAGAAGGCTTGAAGCCCCTCCCTGGGACATAATTTTATTTATTATTTATCTAAAATTAAATTTAACTGGTGCCTGACATATTATCTGGCAACCTTTAACTTCAAATTTATATACAATAAGCTGTAACTCCAAGGATGAAGAAAACCAGTAAGACAGGGAGTGGAGAACCCTGTTAAATAACTCTCAGACTGGTAGCTGAATTCTTCTCTGAAATACAAGATGCTATGTTTGAAAATATGCTAGACAGTTTTAAAACAAAAGTATTGGGTACCTAAAGTCCTATACTAGCCAAAGTACAATTTAAATGTGAGAGAGACGTAACTACTCTAGGAATAAAAATTATATCCCTGTGTAAGAAAAATCTAAGAGATGCTATAGAGGAAAAATTTCAATGAAAACTAGGAACTAGAAAATTAAGCATATCACCTCCAATAGTTTTAATTATAAGTACATGTAATATATCCAGAATGAGACAATATAATTAAAGAGTGTAAACATTGCAGAGGAAGAGATAAAGTTAACCAATTCCATGGATATCACTGTCCCAGAAAAATTCCAAGGTAACTAATTAAAAAAAACTACTTAAAATTAATAAGACAATTTAATATAGCAGTCACATAAAAGAAGGACAAGCAAACATTAATAGACTTTTTATATATCAGCAGGATCCAATTAAGATTTAATGGAATTTGTGATCTCATTAAAAGTGGAAAACAATGATAAAATACGTAGGAATAAGCTCAGCAAATATTGTTTGAGACTTATAGAAGAAAACTATAAAAATGGAGTGAAGTAAAAGAAATATCATAACAAGTGGAAAGGCATGCCATGTTGTAGTATGGAAAAGATAATAATTTAGATGTCATTCATCACTTTTCTTTAAGCTAATTTACAAAGAGATTACATCCCAAGTCAAATTTCACCACCATCTCCTAAAAAAAAATCTAACAGCTTTATAGAAGTTTACATAACAACTTTAGAAGAAGCTGGCTCTGTGTATTTCTTTGGAGAAGTACATAAATGAATGAGAATAGTGACAAATATATTGAAAAGAGGGAATATCATTTTAACATCATCAACTTCGATGCTATAATTGCAGAGTAATTAGATCAATGTGCTATTCTGAAGGAATGAACAAACTGAACAATGAAATACAATAAAGGAGGTATTTGTTTAGTATAAATACGCACACACACAAACTTTTTTTTGCTTATTTGTTTTGTAGAGATGGGTGCCTTGCTGTGTTGCCAAGGCTGGTCTCAAATTCCTCCCAAAGTGCTGGGATTACCAATGTGAGCCACTGCACCTGCCCTAATGAAGGAATTATAAAGAAACCCATGTATATATGAAAATCTGTTTTAGAATAAATTTATCATTTCAAATCAAAAAGGGAAATATAGGCTAATATAATAAATAATGTTGCAACATTTAATAAGAAAAGTATATTTCTTTTTCTTTTCTTTTCTTTCTTTTTTTTTTTTTGTAGAGACAGAGTCTCACTTTATCACCCTCGGTAGAGTGCCGTGGCGTCACACAGCTCACAGCAACCTCCAACTCCTAGTCTTAGGCGATTCTCTTGCCTCAGCCTCCAGAGTAGCTGGGACTACAGGCACCTGCCACAACGCCTGGCTATTTTTTTGTTTTGCAGTTTGGCCAAGGCCGGGTTTAAACCCGCCACCTTCAGTATATGGGGCCAGCACCCTCCTCAATGAGCCACAGGCGCTGCCCAGAAAAGCATATTTCTAACTCAAATCTCTAAATCAAGTCATATATGAGAATAAATTGCAGATTGATCAACATTCTAAACCTGAAAGTCACAGAATGATAGAATTCTTACAAGAATGTCAAGGAAGTTATTTTTATACTCTCTTGAGTTGGGGATAACTTTACTTAATGAGATGTAAAATACAGGAACCATGAAGGAAGAAAGGTCAAATTTTAATGAAAGTAGCTTAGTATAGTCTCCAAAGAGGACTCTACAATATTTCCTGGACTTGTGCCTAACAATGGTGTGGCCATGGACAAGTTACGTAACGGTCAAAATGTGGCTCAGCTTTTTTACTTGTGATTTAAGAATAAAGATGCCATTCCCCTAGGATTGTTATGAAGATTAAATGTTGTAACATTTGTAAACTACATTAGAACAAACCCTGGCACATAATAAGTGTTTATTAGCTAAATTTAAATAATAAAGTTTATGGTTGGGGTAAAATCATAGAAAAATAACAAAGCAAGCAATATACTGTGGAAACATAAACACAGCATGAAAAAGGATAACTATTCATGAAGAATACAAGTCAAAAAAGCAAACAGCAAATTACAAGAAAAATAGGTGAGGGATATGAACAGGTATATCAAAGTTGATTGAAATCTAAGTGTCTCAATTTTACTACAGTCTCTAATATTTGGAAAAACACAAATTTAAACAGCAGTGAAATAATTACAGCTTTGGGAGGGAGACACCCGATGTCTGGGAGGAAAGGTGCATTATTCAGCCTTGGAGGGAGATGGGTGCCCGCTGCATCTCACGGACTGACCACACAGTCAGGCCCAACTCACATTCACCAATTATACTTGAGCCTCGTTTGCCTGACAACCAGTCCCTAAATACTCTACACCCCGCCTTGAAATCTCTAGTCTGAACTCACACTTCAAGTGCCTGGTCCCTCTTTCTTCATCTAGGAATATTCTTTGTGTCCTTAAAGACTGAGATCAGATGTTTTCTCCTCTGAGATCTTCCTAATATTCTCAGAATAAATAAACTCCAGTCCACTTTCATGTACCTATGATTTCTTGTTTATATATCAACTATGGCACCCTTCATCTCCTGATTTGTTTCATCATTTGGTGTATGTATCTGCCAATAGATGGTGAGCTTCTCATTTCTCTAGGGCCAACACAGAGCAGAAGCTTAAAAAAAAATCTTTGTAAATAATGAAGAAATATTTATTTTTAAATACTTCCTTTCTATTTTCATGCATAACTACAAATTGATTCCACGGTCTTTAGTAGACCCATTCCTACTTAAAATATAACCACATAACATTTTCAAATTTTAAGAAAGGGATATTTTCAGCACCAATTAATGTCATTTCAAAACTTTTCATCTTTGTACTGCAGTGAAAAAACCTCTTTAGCAAAAAACTACCTTGTCAAATGTGTGAATTTTGATGTCCTAGAAATGCAAGGCTTAGAATAGGTTCTATGTAAATAAATAAGAATGTCTTTTAGTGAAAAGGTAATACATATGCTACATTTTATATTCCTGCAACATTTATTTGAGAATATTCAGTTATTATTTAAAGTTCCAGAAAAAGGTTGATAATTGGAAATGCTGTTTCACATGTCAGCTGCTTCTCCTCATAGACTGCCTGTCCTATTCTCCTGTTATATTTTAAATAGCTAATGAATTCTCTTTTGATAGCCAAACTCTTCTCTAACTTGTGTTCCTAAATTCTCAGCTGGGGAAATGGTAAAAGTAGAAAGGATAAAAGTATAATAAGTTCTCTTCCTTGCATCATCTTTTGTCATCAGTATTCAAGGCATTAACTCTGAATCATTGAGTTAGGCAGGGAAGTAATTAGAGTATTGACAGACAGAAGCAATGGATGGGAGTGAACTTATGAGTAATCTATCACTTGCCTTTCTCAATGTTGATGTTGGAAACAAAGAAGCAACTCTAAAATCTAATAAACCTGAGATATCGTTGTATAAATGTAAATATAAAAACAGTTCTAGTGCTATTGATCTGAATAAACAAAAATGTTTCCATTCATTTTAAGGCTTGAGCAATTTGTAAGATTGGGATTATATACAGGATCGTGAACAATATCTGATTATTCAAAAATACGTAATTACTAGCTATTTTTTTCAAACTCTGGTTCAATATTCCTTTAACTGTAACCCACCTCATTTTACACGTCTATGAGAAATAAACTATAATTAAATAAGAACGGTTTTGATGATCGTCTTCACACTTTGCAAAAAATCATACGTCTAAAAGGTAATGAATGGTCTAATTTCACAAGATCAATAAAATTGTAAAAACTCAGAAACCTCAGAGATGCTCTCTCCAGCCATCTTGTCTTACACAAGAGGAATCTGAAGCTCAGTAAGGGTCATAAATTTGCCCAAGATTCACAGCAATTAGTGAGAAGTAGGTCAGAGCTCCGCTGTTCTCTGTCTCAGCCTGGGGCTCTTTCCACCAGGTGACCTGCTTCCCCCAACTCTTTGCTTCAATTTCTTAAAAATCATTCTCTCTCTGAACATGTAACATTTTCTCATTCATACCTTTCCCTTAAAAAGTTAAACAAACAAATAAATTCCCTTGTATATCATAACTTTTTAGAATTTAGGGTAAGAGGATGGACTTTGGGACGCATAGACATCAATAGATGGCAATTGTCTCATTATTAAATAGAGGAGAAATGTTCTCTGGTTTATGTGACATGGGGCTCACATCTTTAATCTCTATCTTCTGCTTTGTGCATTTCTTTAATTAATCATTAAATATTTACCCTCTTTTAAATGTTTAATATCTTATTGCCCAGTCTTTTATTTATTATAACAAATGTTTCTTTACATGGTATTATTTCTATGATCAGAAAATAAGCAAAGGATGTTGCAATTGGCCACTAACAAGATGAGCCTTAAAACCCGGCCCCCATTCCCATGTGTTTGCTTTGTAGCCCTGTGGTTGGAGCAAGTTACCTGGTATCTCAAAGCCATGATTTCTTTTCTGAAAAATGAGACTATTATTATCTTGAGAAATGGAAAAAAATGTATTTTGTCTGTCTGTGCCTTATCCCATGATCATCTCTAAGGTCAAAAATTGGCAGTGTTATTTGGTTCAACCTACTATAAAACACTTGGCATGGAGCAGAGACTCTGTGATAATTATCACAATTCTTTTTCAAGTTTTTCTTTTGCTCTGTCATTCATCATAAAGTCATCTTTGTGCCAAGTTGTGGGTACCATGTGTGTGTTTTAAAAATTGTCTCAAATGCCCTACAAAACAATTAGTAAAAAAGTAATAAGTGATCAAAACTCCTTTCATGTGGTGACAATGATGATGTCTTTTTTCCTTTTGCAGTCATGTTTGACAAAGGTGAGAATGAATTACACCAAAAGGTTGTAAATCTGAACCCCTCATTTTGACATGTCCAAATCCTACCCCCTAGGATAAGATATTTTGGAAGTACTGCAAACTTTCAGTTAGCAATTCAATGGCAGAGAAACTGCCTCAAATGAGATCATTCTTTTTTTTTTAAATAATTTTATTAAATCATAATTGTGTACATTGGTGCAATCTTAGAGCAGAATGTGCTTCATATACAATCAGAAATATTTTCATCGTACTGTTACAGAAAGCCTTCATGGCATTTTCTTGATCACTATATAAAGACATTGATACTCTACATTTAATAAGTTTCACCAGTACCCTGCTAAGATGCACCATAGGTGTGATGTCTCCATGGCTGCATAGTATTCCATGGTATACATGTACTACAATTAATCCATTTGTGGGTCGATGGGCACTTGGGCTTCTTCCATGACTTAGCAATTTTGAATTGGGCTGCAATAAAAATTCTGGTACAGATGTCTTTGTTATAATGTGATTTTTGGTCTTCTGGGTATATACCTAGTAAAGGAATTATAGGATAGAATGGCAGGTTTATTTTTAGATCTCTAAGTACTCTCCATACATCCTTCCAAAAGGAACGTATCATTGTGCATTCTCACCAGCAGTGTAGAAGTGTTCCATTTTCTCCACATCCATGCCAACATCTCTGGTTTTGGGATTTTGTCATGTGGGCTAATCTTACTGGA
>CAUYON010205899.1:0-16935 GCA_963573935.1 Arctocebus calabarensis | reverse complement strand
CTATAAATTAGCTTCATATTAGGGCTGAGTACATTGGATACTTTTTCTTCCATTCTTGAGATACTTTGCTAAGAAGAATATGTTCCAGCTCCATCCATGTAAACACAAAAGAGGTAAAGTCTCCATCTTTCTTTAAGGCATTATAAAACGGAAAGAGTCTGTCTCCAGGAGCAGGGAGAGAGAAACTCACTTCCCTTTCTCACTGACTTTCTCAAGTTGTTTCCTTTCATTGGCCCAGTCTGGGGAATGGCTCTTGGGAGATAAAGTATGCCACACAGCAGGTGTCTTCACTTCCATCTGCACCTACTGCTCCCTCTGGGAAAGCCCACCTGGAGGGGTCACAGGAAGCCCCTCCTCTCTCGGGTGGGCCCAGCAGTTACATGGGATAAGATTAAGAGTGGGGCAACACCGAAGCACAACATCCACCCTTATCCTTTGTCTCAGGTGGAGGAATTATTCAAGACAGCACCCAACCTTTGTTCCTGGAAGAGCGAGAGATCCTATCTACCTAACTGGGGGAATAAAAGGGTAGAATAAGCTGGGTCAAATCCATCTAAACCTACTCAGTGGATTAGAGGATGGAGCTGACACCTGTAAGGAACTAGTTACATAAATTATATCTCCTCAAAATGTAATTCAATGTTACTACTCTATTTAAAAGAGTAATGTTTGAGGGAGGTAGGAAGAGAGAATTTTTTATGTACAAAAATGATGTCATCATCAATTTATCATTACTTGGAAATAAATTAAGGTGCAGAACAGTGAATATTCTATGTTTGCTTTTGTGTAAGAAATGGGAGTATTTGAGTATTTGTTCACAATATAGAGTATTTGCTAGTATTTTCATAATAACACTAAAAAGTGACATAGGAACCTAACTAAAATGGTTTCCTGTAATAACGGGAAGAAGACACAGAGTCAATGGAGATGGGGTGTTAGAAAGCTATCTTAATTATGATTTTGGATACTGTTTTGCTATTAGAAATGTACAAATCTTTCATCTATTGAAATAAAACTTGTTAACCATTGCTGAATATTTGTTACCTCTTCTGGAAACAGTTCAGAAGGAAATGATCATATAATTGATTATCAGACAATGGACAGAGAAAGAGAGACAGAAGGTCATTACAGTGTAGTTTCTAGTTGAATAAAGGAAAATGACCCTGATAGGCAACTGACTAAACACAGTAAGGAAGACTTGTTTAGTGGATACCTAGAGTTGTTAAGAATCATGATGTAAATGCACATTTATTAACAGGAATAGAGGGAAAATGTGATGCCGAATAGTATGAGCTCTATATATGCAAATAAAAAATTATTGAATAGTACATAAAAATATTAATTTCAGAATACAAGTGATTTTTATTTAACTTTTGTTTTCTAATGCAGCTAAGCTAATTTTTTTATGTATTAATACAATTTTAAGGACACCCTCCTTTTCCTCACTGTTCTGCTCATGCCTTAGGACGCCTTTCCACATGTGCTTCTGCTGGCTGGTGTTTAATGTCTATCCCGTCCCCAGCATTGTTGTAAGTACTTCACAAGGGTCAATTTAATCATCAGAACAACATCATGAGATAGGAGTTACTCTATTTCCATTCTACAGGTGAGGTTTAGGGAGATCCTATCACCTAGACCAGGTCACACGGATATGATCAGTGCTGTAGGTCATGAACCTAGATAGTCCAACCCTGGAGCTTAAGAGTGACATCACTGTGGGGTAATGTTCCATGGGAGCCTTTATCTCACTTTGTTATATCTATATGCAACCCTGGTGCTATCTTTAATCTTTGGGTTCCTGCCAGCTAGCTCAGAGCCTGGCTTGAACACATAACCTAATGTCTGTTGGATGAATGAATCAATTTGTTTAAGCCAGTAACCTTATTCAGCTTTAGCAGCTCTCTGGATATTCTCTAGGGTGGCATGACTATTCCTAATCATATCTGCTGGTTCCCTTCTATGTTGTCTATCAGGAATAACAGTCTAGATGTGCTACTCTGAATCCCATGCTTTTGGTAATCATGCATTCCTATACTTTGTAATTGAGGGGTAATTTTTTATTCTATCACCAAGCCTACCAAGGAAAAGTGATAGCACGTAGAGTATATTAAGTGCCTAGCATACAGCACGGTGTGTCCTAGGCACTGGCTATACAAAGACAAAAACTCAGTTTGTAATTGTAAGAAACTCATAGGTTTTAGCAAGAGGCTGGAGGGTGGGTATACCTTACCAACACCTTTCCAAAATAGTAGGCCAGAGAGCCCAGAGGAAAAACAGCTCCCTCCCAACTGGGATGGAATATCCTGGAAGTCTTCCCAGAGGAGGTAGCTGTGACTGTGCTGTGTTTTAAAGAATGGGTACAAATGAGGCTCACAGTATGCGGTGGGCTGCGGGGGAATAAACCAGGTAACAGGAGCCTGAAGACAAGCAAGGTCTATTTTGTCAAGTAAAATTTTGAGAAAATTCTCTAAGTTCTGCTAAGATTTCTAATCCTTTCTATGTGGATGGGTCAATTACAGTAGCCAGGAGAAGGAGGATTTAGGAACTGTGTACAAAGAGAAGTACACGCCTGTGTGAGTGTGCAAGATGAAAGAAAAAAGGAGCAGTTCTGTTTAGGGGAACACTAAATCTTGTTCCAGATCACATCTTTGTTTTCTGACATTCTTCACAGTAATTGCAGTAATTGTGACTAGGTCAGTCCCCTCTGGGTTGGCTTAGGTACATAAATTCCTTTCACTGACTCCAGTAGCCTTGTGCAGAGTCAGAGGAATTTCCTCATTCTGACTCATTACCCAGAGACTGGGAAAAAATTAACAAGCTTTAAAATATGTCTTTTAAAAAAATAATCCAGATAGAATGTTAGCCCTTGTCATAAACATATGACATCTTTCTAATTCTAAAAATATCTTAAAAGCAAGAGAAGCAACTGGGCTCACTTTTCACGGTGCCCAGAGGCCAAAGCAGAATTATTGCATGTTCTCTAGGAGATGACCAGGTGAAGACCCAGAAAAAATGTCCTAAAAGAGGAACAGGTTTGTTTGGTCAAATCATCCAATTTTTAAATTTGTATTTATTTTTTTTTGAGACAGAGTCTCACTTTGTCACCCTGGGTAGAGTGCCATGGTGTCAAAGCTCACAGCAACCTCAAACTCTTGGGCTCTAGCAATACTCTGGCCTCAGCCTTGCAAGTAGCTGGGACTACACGCACCTACCACAATGTCCAGTTTTTTTTTTTCTTAAGAGATGAGGTCTGGCTCTGGCTCAGGCTGGTCTTGAACTCCAGAGCTCAGGCAATCCACCTGCCTCAGCCTCCCAGAGTGCTAGGATTACAGGCATGAGCCACCATGCCTGGCCTTTGTTTTGTTTTTGGAGACAGTGTCTCACTGTGTCACCTGGGGTTACAGTGGCATAGCATCATTGCTCATAGCAACCTCAAATTCTTGGGCTAAAGATACCCTTTTGCCTCAGACTCCTGAGTAGCTGGGACTACAGGCGCCCACCACTATGTCTGGCTAGTTTTTCTATTAGGGTCTTACTTTTGCTTGGGATGGTCTCAAACTACTAACCTCAAGCAATCCACCCACCACTGCCTCCCAGAGTTCTAGGATTACAGGCATGCGCTCCTACACCAGCCCAAGAATCTTTTGAAAAAAAAAGTGCTGCCTTAATTTCAGCTTACATATTGATTTCTTCTTTTTTAATTTAATAAAGCCCCTTTTAAAGCCTGATGAGCTTACATATTGAAAACCATACCCCAAATTTCCTTATGTCAACCACTTTGCTTGTAAAAGGCAATTATTAATTAAGGTTAAAAAGCAAGAAAAACTTAGATTTGTTACCAACTCTCATCAGAAGAGCAATAAAAATCAACAGAGTACTCCAATAAACTCATATTTTACCTGCAAAGGAAGTTTGACATCCTCACTATGTAATCAAATGGACAAAAAAAGAAAAAGGTATGTATGGAAGAATTATGTTTAAATACGAACAATTTGGAGAAAAGGTGCAGATGAGATGGGTAAAATCAGATATTTATTTCTTCTATGCTTTAGTGAATTGTTTTGAAATCTCTCTTGATTGAACAGCTGATACCCTTGGGCAATCTGGGACAGGAAGTTGGTAGATCCTTGTTTAATACACAGTGCATGTATTGTTGGCACACATTACATGCAAAATACTAGCCTCTTGGATCTCTCATCACATAAGGTCATAGAGAAGTTCATTACAGGGCTTCTTTTATAATGAATAGGTATTCCTTTTGCAAGTTCAATGACGAAGCAGTACTGGTGATTCAGGATGGGTGTAATTTGTGTTTGATGTTCAGAGTGCTTGATTAAATAGTACATTTCCCATCCCAAAGCTATATGTATCCTCCGGTACCACCCCTTGCAAGGCTGGAATTGGTGATGTGAAGATAATCCTTGCCCACACATGGGGAAAGAGCTGAGATAAGGTGACTGTCTGTTCTTTAGATGAAGAATCTTAGGGATTGTTTGCACATCTGGCCTATTGAATTGATTTTCTGTTGTTTTGAATTCAGCCATAAGTTTTTATTTTGTCTCTGTCACCATCCCCAGATCTCCGAACCTCTAAAATTATGCTCCTCAATCACCTGGACTCTGAACACTCAAAAGTACAACTTCCGCTGACATGAGGTTATTGCTAAGAAGAACGATCCCTATGTGATGGAGATGAGACTGGCAGGGGACTTCATAGAGACCAAGGTTTCCTGACCTCAGCACGGTGCACATTTGGAGCTGCATAACTCTTTTATTTCTTTTTTTTTCCTTACGTTTTCCATTATTTTTAATGGATACAAAATAATTGCACACATTTATACTGTGATGTTTCCATATGTATATACACTGTGTAGTGATGAAATCAGGGTACTTAGTACTTATGTATATCCATCACCTTAAACATGTGTTAGTTATTTCTTTGTGGTGAAAACACTCAAAAAAAATTCTCTTTTCTAATTGTTTTGAATACACATTGTTAGCTCTAGTTACCCTCCTGTGTAATAGAACACCAGAATGTGTTCCTCCTATCTAACTATAATTTTGTGTCTGTTGAACAATCTGTTCCTCTCTGTCTCTGTCCCCCTACTCTCCTCAGCTGCTATTAGTGACTATTCTGCTTTCTCCTTCTGTGAGATCAGCTTTTTTCAGTTTCCTCAAACGAGTGAGATCACCAGGTACCTCTCTTTCTGTGCCTGGCTTTCACTTAACGTGATGTTTTCCAAGCTCATCCATGTTGCCTCAAATGACAGGATTTCATTCTTCTTTGTGGCTCAATAGTATTCCATTGTGTATTTACACTACATTTTATTTATCCATTCATCCACCCGTGGCCATTTAGGTTGGTTGATTCCACATCTTGGCTATTGTGAATAGTATTACAATAAACACGGGAGGGCAATGACATACTGGTTTCCTTTTGATAAATGCCCAGTCGTGGGATTGCTGTATCATATGGTAGCCCTGTTTTTAATTTTTTGAGGAATCCACATACTGTTTTCCATATGGCTATAGTATAATACTTTATGTTCCCACCAATAGTGTATGAATGTTCTGCTTTTTCCCTCACAAGCATTTGTTGCTTTTTACCTTTTTTATAACAGCCATTCTAATGGGAGTGACATGATATCTCAATGTGATTTTGACTTGCATTTCCCTGCTGATGAGTCATGGTGAGCATTTTTCTGTATGCCTGTTGGCTATTTGTACATCATTTTTTGAGAACTGTCTATTCAGGTCATTTGTCCATTTTTAATTGGATTATTGGTTTTGTTTCTTGCTAATGAGTTGTTTTAATTCCATATGTATTTGTAATATTAACCTTTCGTCAGATGCATAGTTTGCAAACACTTTCCCCCGTCCTGTAGGCTGTCTCTTCACTCTGTTGGTTGTTTCCTTTGTTGTGAAGGAGCTTTATTTTATTTTATTTTATTTTTTGAGACAGAGTCTCACTTTGTTGCCCTTGGTAGGGTGCAGTGGCATCATAGCTCACAGCAACCTCAAACTCTTGGGCTTAGGCAATTCTCTTGCCTCAGCCTCCCAAGTAGCTTGGCTAAAGGCAGCTGCCACAACTCCTGGCTATTTTTAGAGAGAGAGTCTTGTTCTGGCTCAGGCTGATCTTGAACTCATGAACTTAGGCAATCCACCCACCTCAGCCTCCCAGAGTTGTTAGGATTATAGGCCTGAGCCACCGCGACCCATCTGTTGTGCAGGAGCTTAATGGTTTGACAGTGGAGCTAGCTGTCCCTGTGTATTGCAGAATACTTAGCAGCATCTGTGGCCTCTATTCACTAGACACCTACTGGCACCCCTGCAGGTTGTGCCAATCAAAAATATCTCTAGGCTTGAAAAACATGCCCTGGGGATAAAGTAGCCCCCAGGGGAGAACCGCTTCTCTAGATTCATGTTCCATCAGGTGGAAGGAGGAATCTCTGCTTTCTGATGAGTTTGAAGAGTACTGTATCTTATCTGCACATCTCACACCTTGGCCTAGAGGAAAAAGAACTTCTCCCACTGCACTTCACCCCCTACCGTAACTAAACTGAACTCAAGGCAGGTTCCAACAGAAGGCTCCTGAATGTTTTTTCCACCAGTTTGACAAATTTCTGCTGCTGTCACCCCCAAAGTTGCCAGGTTCTTTTTTAATAATTTCGCTGATAGGCCAGGTACAATGGCTCATACCTGTAATCTAAGCACTTTGGGAAGCCAAGTTGGGTGGATTGAAAGCTCAAGAGTTCAAGACCAGTCTGAGCAAGAAAGAGACCCGGCCTATACTAAAAATACAAAAAAACTATCCAAACGTGGTGGCAGGTGCCTAGAGTCCAACTACTTGGGAGACTGAGGCAAGAATATCACTTGAGCTCAAGAGTTTGAGGTTGCTATGAGCTATAAAGCCCCGGTACTCTACCCAGGGTGACAGAGTGAGACTCGATCTCAAAAAAATAATAGTAATTTTGCTGCTAGGAATCTGTCTTCCTTTCCCTACTCTTTTGTTCCAAGATACTTTTTTTTTCTTACAAAACTGAATGTTTTTACACTAACTTTTTAAAAAAGCATGTAAAAAATTTACATTTGTACATATATACATTACACTTTTACAGTTCCAAAGTCCAAAGTCACAGTTCATTTAGGGCTTTTTGGGTTGTTTTCTCTTCCATGTTCTCTGCCATCCCTTTGGCTCTGCCCTGACATCATTCTGTCACATTATCTACTAAATCGGGTGAATGTTCATCCATCCCAGTAAGCACAATCTATCTAGGTAACTCTGGAGAGAGGTTTCTGAAAGGTCCAGTCTATACTGAAGCAGTCTGGCCACATAGGTGAGAGAAAAGTATCACAAAAAATAGTACAACCCCAGGGAGCAGCCTCCATCCTCACACCAAGATGGTTCAGTGCCCATCCACCAAAACAGTCAAAACCCACTCTGCACCCAGCAAACTTAGAGTCTCATAAAGCAAGTCACGCTGGTTCTCAAAGGAAGTGAGCTGTTTCGGGAATCAATAGAGAAAGTTCACCTTGAACAGCGGTGGTTTGATAACTCTGCAAGAACTCGTTCAAACTCTTATAAAGAGAAGTTTTAAGGGGTCAGCAACCTCCCTGAAAATTTCAGGAAAACCAGTTAAAGAGGAGACAGATTTCATCTTTTCATAACGTTCTTCTGCAGAGCTACCGAGGTCCTCTGTAGAGAGCGGACACTCGGCATCCCGCGTGCTCCAGGAGGAGGTAGACGCATTCTGCAGCTTCAGGCGGTGGATCAACCTCCCGCCTGCGAGTCCAGCTTCTCCAGCCGCGGCTCCGCTCCTCCTGCTCAGCGTGCCACTCGAGAGCTTCAGTCTCTCGTCCTCCTGCCACTTGGCATTTTCCATCATTTCTTGCCGGTTTCGCTCTAGTTCCTCTGCTGAGAGTTTTCTGGAGTATCCCCAAGTGTGCCGCCTTTGGTAGACCTCTTTTTGGGGTGATGGGCTTTTACTGGCCTCGCTCTCTCCAGCTCACCTTGAGAGTTATGTAGTTTGCGAGGCCTTGGGGACCGTGACCTCCTCCCTGGGGGTCGAGACCTCCTGTCCCGGGACCCCACTTCCCTGGTGCTCTTCTTGCTGGTATGTGGGGGGTGAGTGGGAGGAGCTTCTGGATCAGAATGGGTCTTTATCTCAAGCACTCGCCTTTGCTCAGACTTCAGAGGACCCTGGAGTCGCAGGTTCTGGTAACCTGTAAGCCATATCCAGGGCCTTCAGACTAAACAGAAGAGGAATTTGCCATCTTCTGAGATCTCCCCCGGCCGTGCACATCGTCACTGTTGGAAGGATCGCTGCTCGAGCTTCTGTGCTTGGGGTTCTTGTGCTTCATTTTCCTATCTTTCTTTTTCTTCTTCTCCCTTTTTTTCCAGCCTCACATTCTTTGATTTTCTTCATTTTCACAGGATTACTTAATATCTCTCTTTTTTCTCCTCCTCCTTCTTCCTGATGATAAAGAGTGGGTCCTCTCGGATTTTGCTGGCCCTGTCCAGCAGAGAATTGGCACCCGATGGGGCCAAGGTAGATCCTGGGCGGAGGCCTGTCTCAGAAGAGCAGCCTGCCTCCTTCTCTTCCTTCTTCTCAAAAATATATTTGTCAGAGGGCCGCCCCAGCAGGTACTCATCACAGTTCACCATCCCACCAGGACCCTGGTACATCCAGTCCAATTTTTCTTCTTTTATCTTGACAGCTCCGACATCCTCCGCGTAGCGCGGCATCTCTTCCCCGGCCTTCTCTTCCGCAGCTCCTGCTGAAGCTCTTCTTCCGCTCAGCCTCATGCTTCAGTTCAGCCACATTGTGGAGGGTGCCAGCTCTTCTTCAAACTCGGGTCTCCGCCCTGATGATGGCCGGAAAGTTTATTCACTATGTGGATCTAGAAGGCTCAGGGAGGGTCGAAAAGAAATGGGAGAGAAGGTTCAGGGGCGACCTGGCAGGATCCGCTCTCCGGAGCCACCAGCTGCCACTTTCACCACCAGATCTGTCAAACGGTACCTTTTTTTTTTTTTATTTTATTTTTCAGGTCTCTGGGTTATTGAGAAGTGAGACATACTTTTTCTCTATAGTATAAGCCTCTCTGGAATATTGATTGAAATCATTCTCCTTGTAGTCCCCCCAAACCACGCTCCTGAATCTTCCTGAATACTACACAGAATTATGCAGTTCTCCCATCCTTTTATTAGTGAGCTTCTGGTTAATTCCTTTTGTCCTATCAGTCATTGTCAGGATTTTCCACCCAAACACACCTGAGGAGAAAACACAGCCTTAACCACAACCTTCTCCACTCCGGAAGCCCGCCCTGGTCTTACTTTTTCCTTCTTCACACTGACCCCCTACGTCCAGGGAAGCCTGGCCCTACCTTAAGAAAGTAGTTCTCACTCTTTAGCTTACTTCAAATCACCTGGAGGGCTGACTGAAACAGATTGCTGGGCCCTGACCCCAAACTTTTAATCTGGTCTCTAGTAAGGCCTGATAAGTTGCATTTTTAACAAGTTTCAGATGACATTTCTGCTCCAGACACTATTCCATAGGGAGTAATGGCAGAGGAAAAAGACCTCCAGGTAAATCTGATTGAGGTAGGGTGCCTCTCTAGTGCAGAATTACTGGCTTATTCCCCCCCCTTTCCAAAAAAGATCTATGTTTCTAGACTATTTCCATCTTTTTTTTTTTTTTTTGAGACAGTCTCACTATGTCATCCTTGGTAGAGTGCTGTGACAGATCATAGCTTGCAGCAACCTCAAACTCAAACTCTTGGGCATAAGCAATTCTCTTGCCTCAGCCTCCCAAGTAGCTGGGACTACAGGTGCTAGCCACAATGCCCAGGTTTATTTATTTGTTTACTTATTTGTTTTTTATTTATGACAGAGTCTCACTATGTTGCCCTTACTATAGTGTCATGGCATCACAGCTCACAGCAACCTCAAACTCTTGGGCTTAAACGATTCTCTTGCCTTACCCTCCCAAGTAGCTGAGACTACAGGAGCCCACCACAACACTTGGCTATTTTTTTGTTGTAGCCATCATTGTTGTTTACCTGGTCCCTGTCAGGTTCAAACCCCCCAACCCTGGTACATACAGCCAGCACCCGAACCACAGAGCTACGGCTGCTGAGCCACCACCCAGCTGTTTTTAGAGACATGGGCTGGCTCTTGCTCAGGCTGTCCTCAAACACCTGAGCTCAATCAATTCTCCTTTCTCAGCTTCCCATAGTGCTGGGATTAAAGATATGAGCCACTCTGCCCAGTCCAATTAGTTCCTATCTTGCCAGCAATGCCAGCTGAGCTTGAGAAGTTACAAGAAGTTCTCCAGACCTCATCAAACAAAGCACGTGGGCTCAAACAAATATACAAAGCATTACAACTCATACACTTCAGTTGTTCTGCCATCACAGAGGTGAATTTCCAGCTACGCTGGCTTGGAGAGGAATGTTTTGCCACAGTCTTTCCATGAAAGAGAGAACATTTGCTTACTTAGAAACCTATGGATATTTACTCACTAACAATTACATTCAGAGCTCTCTAAAGAAATCAAGGTAAGAGCATGAGAATGAACACCTGGGCTCTAGTCTTGTTGAATAAACTGGGCAAGTCCCCTCATGGCCTTTTGCAAATACTCAGTCTTTTGAGAATTTTCAAAATACTTAGAAGATAAGGGACTTAGATTTATTCTCCAAGGCACTTTTCAGCACTATGATTTTTTTTATATAAATTTAATTTTCCATGATGCTACTTTGAGGGGTATTGTATCTTTGATTCTAAGCTTGACTGTTATTGGCATGTATGAAGGTTACTGATTTGTGTACACTGACTTTGTAACCTGAAACTTTGCAGCTCTGTGATTCTAAAAACACTTCCGTGAGCAGGAACACTGATGGGATCCTGGCCCTGCTGTTGGAACACAGCTGACCTGCTGCAAAGGCTCTGCTCATACGTGTCTTCTGCATCACTCCTCAAAATGAGGCAGTTCATGGCATCTTTTAACACACCAAGGACAGTAGGCTAGTAACCCAAAGATACTCAGATCCCAATTCCCAGAACCTGGGAATGTTACCTTTTATGATCAGAGAACGTTGCAGATGTGACTAAATCTTAAATGATTAAAAGATGAATCTTGAAAAGATTGTGCGATGGGAAGGTTATTCTGGACTTGCTAGACAGGCCCTAAATGTAATCACAGACACCCTTCTAACAGGGAGGCAGAGAGGAGTTTGACAACAGAAGAGAGGAAGGCCATGTGACAACAGTGGCAGGGGGAGAAAAGGCAATGTGATGTGAGTCCACAAGCCAAGGAAAGAGGACAGCTCTGGAAGCTGAAAAGTCAAGGAGAAGAGTCACCCTAACTGTCACCTAACAGAGCCTGGCCTCCTGACATCTTGATTTTAAGACAAATGTCTAACTTCTGACCTCTAGAACTAAGCAACAGTACATTTGTGAATTTCTTTAAAGCCATCAAGTGTCTGGTAATTTGTTACAACAGCCATGAAAAAGTCATACATCAAGCTGAGAACTTTATGACACTCTGTTGGTTCCCAAAGTGGAAGTTTTCAACAGGGATGACTGGAGTTGCTAAATTGGAGGTATGTACGCCAAATGGGGCTCCTGTTCCAATGAACCACATTGCCTGCCCTTCAGCCTGCCTTTCTTTATTACTCATTTATTTATTTATTTTTTCTTTTTCTTTTTCTTTTTTTTTTTTTTTTTGTTTGTAGAGACAGTCTCACTTTATCGCCCTTGGTAGAGTGCCATGGCATCACACAGCTCACAGCATCCTCCAACTCCTGGGCTTAGGCAATTTGCTTGCCTCAGCCTCCTGAGTAGCTGGGACTATAGGCACCTGCCACAATGCCCAGCTATTTATTTATTTATTTTTGAGACAAGGTCTCACTCTGTTGCCCAGGCTGGAGTGCAATGACTTAGTTAACTTCAACCTCCAACTGCCAGGCATAAGAGATCCTCCTGCCTCAGCCTCCCAAGTAGCTGGGACAATAGGTACATGCCACCACACCCAGCTAATTTTTCTTTTATTTCTTTTTTTTTTCTGTAGAGATGGGGTCTCCATACGTTGTCCAGGGTAGTCTCAAACTCTTGGCCTTAAGCAATCCACCTTCCTTTGCCTCCCAAGGTGCTAGGATTATAGGCATCCATCACATGTGGCCAGAGCTGCTTTTCCTTAGATCTTAAAGAGTTTCATGATTATCTACTCAAATTGTGATATCTCTGACAGGCACTCTGCCTTAGTAGATAATGAGTTTAGCCCAAGGCTTGACATATTGTTGACGCTTCCTAAAAGTTATTATATATTCACTGCCAGCTGTGCACAAGGCACCATGTGAAGAGGGCCTAGATTTGGGAGGGAGCCTTCTGGGTGATGTACAGTGCCTGTCCAACCCTATCTCCTCAGGTCCCTGAATCCCTGCCAAGACCAGTGTAGGGCCAGATACACATCACTTCATCTAGGCCATGGGAGGATATTTCAAGGGGGTCAGGATCATTCATTTGTCCTGTTAGCTGCAGTGATCCACCATCACATCCCAATGCAGGCTGTGTCCATGATGTTTTGGACTTTCTTTGGCAGCTGACATTTTTTCCCGACTCTCACAGAAATCGATGGTAAAAATAATAATTATAAGAATGATAATATCTATTTAGTGATGGCCTACTATGTGGAGTGTGTTTACTAATATACTAGTGTATATCTAATCGCTACAACAAGAATACAAAGTAGGTATTATTGTAATATCTTCTTATGCATAAGTTAATTGAGGCTCAGAGAATTGAACTATTTTGCCCCAAATCCTACAGTCAATCAATGAGAGTCCAGATTCAAACTGAGATCTTCCTAAAGTCAAGGTTTTTTCATTTTTCTATATTGCTTCTAATTGAAAGAAAAAGCACCTCCCAGCAGTTAGCATAGTGTTTGGCATAGGGAAAGTCCTATTATTAGCTTATATTATTATTATTATTATATGTTTGGGTCCATAATCTACCTGGAGCAGTTCCATAGACTTAGAAATATTTATTTTGGCTTCATTCTCATTATTAACAATGCCATGTAAATTCCCAAGATATTCTTTAATTTGGGAAAACCACTATCAATTTTCTTTCTTACATGAGTTCTAAGATTTCTGAACATTTCAAGTTTTCTGTGCAGTGTCTCATCAGAAACAGTCTTATAGCTGCTGACCTGCATTGCCCAGTTTATCCTCAATGCTCTCACATCCCCAAGTTTTAATTCTAGGAAGCACACATCCAACTCATCATGCCCTTGGGAAGGAAGTTGAGCAGATCTTTTAGATTAGACATGTTCCATCCTGAGCACTGTGGGTGGTTTCTGCTCAGTGTGAAGCATGAGTTAGGCCTTGTATTCAGATGTCTGTCTACCATCAGCAATTCCAGGATCCTCAGGGAGTAATCCCAAATCTTCAGCACAGATAACAAAACCAAGTCCTTGAAAAATCCCATGACCTGGCCTGGTGGCTCCTGTCTCATAATCTTAGAATTTTCAAAGGCTGAGACAGGAGGATCACTCGAGGGCAGGAGTTCAAGAACAACACAGCAAGACCCTGCCTTTTACAAAAAAAATAAGAAAAATTAGCCCAACATGGTGATGTGTGCCTGTAGTACCAGATACTCTGGGGGCTCAAGCAGAAGGATTGCTTGAGTCCAGAGACTTGGAGGTTGCAGTGAGCTATGATGACACCACTGCACTCTAACCCAAGCAACAGAGTGAGATCCTGTCTCTAAAATATAAGAAAAGAAAGAGAAGAAAAATGCCATGAAGTTACCCAGAAAGTCTGGACTGGAATCAGGAAAACATACTCCAAGACTCACACTCTTCTTCCCTTCTGTTTAGGAAGCTCGGAATGTATTGAATGTTTGATATATATCACTAAGTTTTAGTCCTCACACAGAGTCCAGTAAGATGACTATAAAAATTCAGGAATGTATTATCCAACGAAAGGATGAACAAGTAAGTGAACAGAGAATACAGGTCCAAACATCTCTACATATTACTGTTGCTCTTTCTCATATTTCTTGTACCAATGATGTTAATGGCCATGTGGCTTATTTAACTGAATTGCAGGCTTATCTTTTGTCTTCTGGAATTAAAGTCTCAGTGAAACCACAGAATGTCAGCACCGGAAGAGATCCTAACTGTCACATAGTTCAGTCTTTTTTGTTTACTTTTAGTGGATAAGGAAACGGGTTGAAAAAGTCAAAGTGATTTGTCCAAGGAGTTGAAGTAGCTGTTCTAAATTCTGAGCTTGGCCTTTTACCACAGCCACACTCTTTAACCGTGAAAGACAAACACTTATCATTTCCTTTTAACAGCCTCAGAATTCAGAATCCTTTTACTTGCTTTGAAGTCAATCACTTCAACAGTCCCCCAAACCCTTATTTTACACCTAAGACATTGGAGTATTTATCAACTTTCCTGAGTGTTCAACACCAAGGGGAAGGCAAAGTAAAGGACTTAAAGGACTTTTATGTTTATAGAAACACATATGGCCTTATTCAAGACAGGGCATAATTATGGGAAAAATTCTGTTGATTTCCCCCAAATTTGTGTGAAATAAAAGTTGTTTCCTTTCTAGACCATACTTTTTCATTATTATTATTTTTAAATGTAGCCATGGGTCTCTTTAATATTTTTTTTGTTTGTTTTTTACATGACATCTATCAAGAATGGCAATCTAAAAGCTAAATCAGTTCAACAAGGCTACTTACCTAAACAACTGAAGTTTAGCCACATTAAGGTGGAGCTATCACTTTCAAGGCTATTGTCCTTTGAATAGAGAACAATCTCTTTTTTTTTTTTTTTTTTTTTTTTAGACAGTCTTACTATGTCACCCTCAGTAGAGTGCCATGGTGTTACAGCTCACTGCAACCTCGAAATCCTGGGCTCAGGCGATTCTCTTGCCTCAGCCTCCTGAGCAGCTGGGACAACAGGGGCCCTCCGCAGCAGCCAGCTATATTTTGGTTGGAGTTATCATTGTTGTTAACAGGCCCGGGCCGGGCTCAAACCTGCCAGCCTCTGTGTATGTGGCTGGCACCCTAATCACTGACCTACATCATTTTTAGTGATTGCACTACTAACTAGCCAAACACAGCTGGTATATTTTGTTTTTGTTTGCTATGTCCTTGGGACTGTAAGTTTGAGGGTTGTAAATGGAGCACCACAAACTAAATGCTCCCCCAACCAGACGCTACGATGTGTCTCCTGGGAAATGGCTGCAGCAGATGTTTATAATTCTTGAGTCCTTATTATATACTAAGCACTATTAAATACACTGAGTCAATATAATGAGAAAAGAGATTCCTGCTTCCATTCCAGTGGGGGAGACAGGCCACGACCAGTAGATTAGAAAGGGCACATTGAAATAAGCACTATGCGAGGACAACAGTGATGACAAACCCTGCACAGGAGGGTCAGGAAAGGCTGCTGGGAATGAGGGTGGTGGTGGTGGAAGCACTTGGAGGCTGAGACCTGAATGACAAAGAAAGCGCATGGGGAAGACCTGCGGGGAGGGAAGGGAAGATGCTCTGGGCAGAAGGAGCACCCTATGCAGAAGCCAGGGAGGACGAGGCCCGTCTCGGACAGAAGGAGCACCCTAGGCAGAAGCCAGGGAGGATGAGGCCTGTCTCGGACAGAACTCAGGCTGAGGCATCTGGCACCTGCAGGAGAAGTGCAATGGGGCTGAAGATGAGGTCAGAGAGGCAGGCAGGGGCTAGACAACGTCAGGCTTTACAGCAGGTAGGGAGTCTAGTTTTAAGCCCAAGGCACAGAAGCCATTGCAAGGTTTTAAAGTGGAGGCAGTCATGTCATCTAATTTACATTTTTGAAAGTTCATTCTTAATGTTGCGAGGAGTGACTCACAGGTAGGAGGAAAGGAAGCAAAGGGTCAAGTTAGGATGCAATGGCAGTGCAGCACGTGAGAAGAGGTGGCTGGGGGACAAGGCACAGGCTATCACATACACCAGGCTACTTGACTCACTAGCTAGGTGAAGCTGGTCAAATCAGTTTGCTGCCCCTTAATTGCTTCACCCATAAACAGAGTATAATAATGTCCTCCCAGAGATTTGTTCTGGGGATTAAATAAGATGAAAGCAGAGCTTCTAGTTTGCTGACCCCCAATCTAGATTGGAATGAGGAGAGGAAGGAATGTGAGAGAGACAAGATGTACACTGAGGGGACAGAGCATTCAAAAGAACATTAAAGCTGTGTAACACACTCTCATTTCTCTGCTAAAGAGAAGGCCCTAACTATAAAGACATGATAAAAGGAAGTATTTGAAATAAACTTCAAATGTCCCTGTCACATATTGTATAATGTAATATTGATATAGTGCTCCTATATTTCCATTGTATTAATCAATGATTTTATTAAAATAATTCATTCTAGATGCGTAAACTTAGGGTAAGAGGGTAAGTAATGGAAAAGGGATATGGCAATAAATTGGAAGAATCGTCAATAAGATAGAGTTCATCCTTGCAGACAACACAGTTCAGAGCAGAAAGCAATGACCACGTAAAAAGAAGGGACCACCGGGTGCTGAAGAATGTGAGATTGTTTTTCTAGTTATCAGTTTTTACTAAGTTGGGGTCCCTAAGGATGTTTTATCACCACTCTAAGAATATCCACAAGATTTTCATACGGGCTTCCAAAACTTCCAGTGTGAAATTTAAGCAAGCTATATTCTGTACTTGAAAGAGTGCACATCAATTCAATGAATGGACTGTGTCCATTCATTGATACATTCATTCACTTTGCCCCGGTGAAAGGGACTGTGTTCATTATTGATACATTCATTCACCTTGCCCCCAGTGGAAGGGACTGTGTTCATTCATTTCCTGACCAAGGAACCCATACACCTATATATACCCCAAGTCTAAAAGCCCAAATAGGGAGAT